>VYZR01069477.1:0-21133 GCA_013400675.1 Oxylabes madagascariensis
TTGTTACCTGGGAGAAGTGACCAGCCAGGAAAGAAGCCCCGATCACACAGCAGCCAAATTTTGTCACCTACCTACACCCAAGTTGTCATTTTCCTCTTCTGCCGGGAGCACCTCGGTGTGCCTTAGCCGGCAGCGGCTCACGGCCTGGATGCCAAAGCTCAGCACTGGGTGGGTAAGGAGGAACTCCGAGATGGAGCTGAAGTAAGCCTTGCCCTCCTCTTGGTTCTGCATCAACTCCATCACATACAAGACCTGGAAGAACCAGAAATGGTAAATCAGAGTTTTCCCAGCAGCTCATGCACATGTAGGGGGAGTACAGAGCTGAGCATCCAAAACAGATTTGGAACAAGGGAAATTAAGTAAGGAATAAAGCCTGGATCTTGAAATTTGAAACAGAACATTCAAGGGAGCCACAAGCACCACATTCTTGGGTGAGTCAATGCTGATCAAGAACTCAATCCTACCATGCCAGACACAAGTATCTCCAAATGAGAGCTTTACAAAGAGTGAGAAATAATCCTTAAGGCTCTTTAGGATTACTCAGATGAATTGTTACTCTTTTTCATCTAACAGTGAAATTGCTGGATCAACTTCTGCTACTATCTTTTATCTACTAACATGCAAATCCTAGACCTAGGCAGCAGAACCAGTCACACACAAGGTCAATTCTGCTTCAGCCATCATTTCCCACAGGCAGCAATAAAATGAACTACTTACTTTTCTCTGCACATCACTGAGGATCAGATATTCAGCAGAGAGGTCTAGGCAGACTTTCAGGCTGGGAAGAATACTCATGGAGCTGAAGATGTCAGGAGAAAAGCTACATATACAAATAAGAGGGAGGGAATGCAGACAGGAAGGTAGATTAGCCCAACCAGCATGATTGCTGTGAAACTGCACTAATTACCAAAACTCCCACAGAACCTCAAGGAGTTTACAGCCCTATTACAGTGCAACCACCCACTAGAACACAAATACCGTCAGTGCTGACATCAGCTAAGAACACAGCTGGGAGATAGCACAATAGGATCAAGTTATGGATTCTGAACACTGAAATGAAAGGTGACACTTTGTCTTTGCTCAACATGTTCCACTTCCATAGGAGTACAAGAGTCAATTGATCTGAGCCACACATTTAAAACCAAAAATCCACCAAATCAAAATAATCCTTCCAAGAGTTTTGGACCTTCTGTAGATGTGGAAAAAGCAGCACTCAGCTCTATGTCATATTCTTCTCACTTAAAGAGGGAAAACTCGCAGCGGCCTTAAGCATGTGTGTGGTGAGAGAGGTCATGATCCACCATCAGAAAAATAAAATCAGGGAACCTAAGCTGAGTCAAGAGATGGACTAACACACAATTTGAATTTCTGGACCTACACAGCTCAACATTTAAGCCTTGGATAATTTCTTAAGCTCTATCAACATAGCAGCTTCTCATAATTTAAACAGAAAAAGTACTAATAGGAAAAGATCCAGGATTGCTTATTGAATATCTAAAATTTCTAGAGAAGAAAACACTCAAGGTGTGAAGTTTTGTTGCGCAACTTCCCCTCATGCTACAGCTATGTCTATGCTTTATAGAACAAGGCAAGACAGCAGATCTTGGTAACACAAATAATGAAAGTATAAACTTCCCTGGCCTTGCCAAAGCTTGACCTGACAGTCTACCACAGCTGAGAGTTTCCAACGACAAGATGGAATCGCAAAGGAGTAGGCTCAAATTTGGGCTGGAGTAGAATCCATTGGGTATCAGGGATCACTTTTGTAAATCCATTACCCCTAAATCCCACCCTTCAGGGGCATCCACCAACACGTACCGAACAGTCTGCAAACAGGTCCAAGACACCGTGCACCACATCTTCAGTTCTCTGTTCTGATCAGCTCCTGTGATGAGAAACCTCCAGAAGGGAACTCTGTAGGCAGAACAGATCCAAATTCTTTTAAAGAAGATCTGGTCCTTTCCAGAAAAGCTCCTCACAAGCTGCCCGTGGCTGATTTTGCCCAGCTGGCTTGAAATTCCCAGGAAATTTCTGCTCTGAGGCAGCCTAGAAACCACTACACCTCTCAGAAACCTTAAGACCACAACTGACTGAAGAAACTAACAATAAAAGCTCTATCTTCAGGAACGGTAGTTGAAATTTGGAGGACTAACAGGACATTTAAGACTGACCATGCCACAAACCTGAGAGGAGTCCTCAATTTAGAATTCTTATTACTTTCATGGAATTGGCACTATGAATAAGGTCGCTTTAGGTTGTGCTTCAGAGTCTTATTTATTTCTCCATCACTAGAAAACTGACTACAAAGATGACAGGACTTGTTCCTGCCAAAAAGCTAAATTTTTTAAGTATGATTCAGTTGTAAGGAACTTTCACAGCAAGGCTGAGTTAGAAAACAGTGCTGAACTTTAATACCTCAAGCACAGGATTGGGGACTTACTCTGGGTCTTGTTTTTTATGGTTGTCACAAAAGAGCAGACAGGAAAGAGGTCTACCATCATGGGGTTTCCACTCATGAAGACACCTGGGAATAAATCAGAGAAAACATCCAAGTGTGAAGGGAGTGGTAAATGAGGAGGATACTCCCACTGAACACACAACTCCTTGTCCAGAAGCCACAAAGCATTACTGACTTGTAGCTCTTTACAAGTCTTATATAAAATAATGAGATCACACAGACAAATACTGTTACCAAAAAATAAATAAAATCCCATGTCGCCATTTGGTCTGATGTCTTAACAAAAATACAATGCAAAAAGAAGTCAACACTGAGAAGAACAGCTCAGAGCAGCTTCCTGCATTTACACGGACAGTCCAAAAGAATTTGACTACAGCCAGTGCAAAGCACAGAACTCCTGTTTCCAGACACAGCTCTCTGCTTTCTCCATAAGCTTTTGATATTCAGTGATGCAATTTTTCAGCAACAAATTATAAACACTTATGCTGAATCTTTATAATGTCCTGAGAATGACCATCACAGATGATTCTGTATCAAGGAAATTCCCTCAGAGAAAAATGCTGCTCTCTGTCCCAAGATCCTTCATTTTCCAATTCTCCAGCTACCTTGGCTCATCCTGTCCCTCGATATAGATCTGCCAGAATTTTACAAAACCATCATGGCTTGCTGTGGCCAACACAGTTCCATCTGGTGAAAGTGCTCCCTCGCTCAGGCACTGCACAGAGGGGGAAAAGAAACACAGAGAAGTAATTTTATAGCTGTTCTTATTTTACAAGAATAAAAACCTCTTATCTTCAAGCAAGAATTTGACTAACAATCTGATAGTAGAGAAGGCCAGAGTGATTACTAACAGAAACAGGTAGTTTCTAACATTAAGCCTTTTAACCCTTCACAGAACAATTGACAGGCACCCTCTTTCTTAGTAATAATAAACCATCACCTTTTCTAGACAGCAAATTCAAGTACAATGGATTCTGTTGCCACTTACTTTTGTTGCTCTTTCTTACTCTTATGAATAGAGTTTATTTTGGTTTGGGATCTTCTGGCTTTTCACAATCATAATTGCTTCACAACTGGTTTTTTTACAGCCAACTGTCCTGAAAACTGCAGCTCCTAAGGCACTATAACCCAAAGAAAACCTGAAGAAAATCAAAAAACCGCAGGTTTGTACCGTGCTGTGGCCTTTCACCACAATGAAACCTTCTTTGATATCAGGCACTTCCACCGGCCAGGAGCTGTTGTTGGTTCGGATGATGTCCAAATCCCACACCTCTGCCTGGAAAACAAACATGTAGGCACACAGGTTTAATTTTATAGCCACTGGTTTGATCCAGAGAACTTCCTAGATCCTTAACTTATGGCCTGATACACCAGCCCAATAGCAAGTGTGTGACATAAACCTTCCCATTTCCACCCATTTTGGCCATTTGATGCTTTCCTGGCACTGTACATAACACAGGGAATTGCTCTTGGCATTTGTAGCTGCTGCCCACCAAGCCCCTCCCTCGGGTACTGGCTCAGCCTGAACACTCAAGTGATGTCTCTGTTTCAAGTGGTATCTGATGGTGAGCAGAAGTTCCCTTTCCATCCTCCTAAGGCCCAGAGAATGATCTCTCCTGGGAAGAGAGGAATCCAACATCTTACAGGAGGATCCCCAATATGGACTAGACAGGAGCATTACAACTCCATTGTAAACTCAGCTCTTTCCTCCATTAAATTCTCTCCTCCTAATAATAAATTAGGGCAACGTTTCCAAAGCAGAGTTTCCTTACCCTGTCCTCATGTAACAACGCCAAGGTCTGACTTCCCTCTTCCCCGCTCTCCTCATTATCATCCGGGATGAAGGGGCACCAGATGATTCTTCGGAAGGTGTTCAGGGGGGTGTTGTCAGGTCGCTTGATGTTAACCAAGATCTCCTCTCTGATCACCACGGTTAAGGAATGTAATGTTCTGGCTCTGTTATTGCCCAGCAATAACCTGTTCAGGCTTGGTCTGCTGTTTTAATACTGTTAAACCTCAAGGTTTTTTGGGCCGCTGATTCACAAAGAAAGCAGGTAAAGGGATTCTGCTGAGAAAGTAGACAAGCTAGAGTTTCTTCACTGGCAGAAGAGCTTCAGCTTACAAAATTTCATAGGTTCTCACAATTTTCTCTTGCAGGCTCCACTGACAGGACAAGCACAACAGGAGCACACAGCCACATCTGAAGGTGCAGTCCATGTGACAGCTAATGATTAAATGATTTGTTAGCATTGCAACACTACCAGAGAAAGACAGAAGAGCTACCACATTGCCCCCAGCTGAGTGGTCGAGTGCACCACTACAAATCAGGGCTTCAGCAATCACCACCACCTTTGCTCCAGTTGCTTTTGAAATGATGGTACACAATTAAAATTAAAAAGCTACACTCTGAGGTGACATACCTCACATGTTTCCCAGAAGCACTGAGCAATCACTCCTAGCAATTAAAAAGAAAATATTTAGGGTAATGAACACTGAAAATAAATTTCAGGGCCACTAAAAGGATGACAGGTTTGGAAGGAAGCTGGTGAGTGGACGGGAAGTATTACATCCTCTTCCCCAGAGAAGTAACTGAGGAAAAGACCTAGAACCAGACAAGACAAACCTCTGTCACACACTTGAGGTGACACTGTCCATGCCCAAGTCCAGCTGGTACAGACTGACACTTCTCACTGTCTGTTTGCCTGGACCAGGAGCACTGTGGTGCTCCTAGAATTACAAGTGATGCAATATCAAGTAATGACTGTGCTGAATGCAGGTAAAAACTGACTGATCTGATACTCTGGAAGGGGCATAACTATCGATCTTCCCCCTGCAAGCTGTTATTCAGCAAAGGCTACAAATTAAATGGTGATGTGGAGGTTGCATTCACATCTAAGCATTACACAGAGACTGATAGGAGGTATATTTGGACAGGATACTGGATTTTTTCTTTATCCATGGCCAGGCGCCAGACGAAAAGGTTGCCAGCCTCGTCCAGGCAGGCCAGCTGGTTGGAGTTGAGGTGAGCAAAGGCCAGGTCTGCCACGCCCCCGGTGAATCCCTTCAGCAAGGTCCGCTCTGCAGTGCTGACACTCAACACCCGCACCATAGCAGAGCCATTGCTGGCAGCTGGGAGACAGACAGAGGGAGAAGTCACCATTTATGCCTGTGGTTCCTCTGCATAATTCTCATAAACTTCCTGTAACTCTCATAAATTTGTCATAATTCCCAGGATTATCCTCATTAAAGATGCCGCAATTAAATGCCAGGACTAAACCTTCATCCTGAGCTCACTGCACTTCCAAGGCTGACCTCCACTGACAGTGAATTAGTTTAATTTGCAATTTAATTTTCAATTACTGGAGAAAAGGAGTTATTGAGAGGCAGATAGCATGGACACACGTTCTGTAAGGAGAAGCAAAAGGCATGAACATTCACCTTGCCAAAAGCACTGCTTTTTGGCTTGAATGACTGAAAAGAAGATGCTTCAGAACACGTGCACACTAAGCAAAGTTTCCAGCTTCCCCTTTTCAGACAGACACCAATCACTACAAAGCAGGCAGTCTTACAGAGGTCATGGTGTTCCACTTCCTGATGCCCATGCCAGCTTAGCAAACCACTCAGCTTCCCAGTGTTACTGCATCCAAGCTTTTAAAATATTTTTAAAAAGGGTGAGACATCCTTCAGCTACTCTAAAATAACCTCAGCTAGGAAAAAACACAAGAGCAGAGTAGTAGATTTCATAAAAGACCAGACAAACTGGTGTGAGAACTAAGAGCAAAGAGACACAGACACTCTGTGCTTCTGCGAGAGCAGAAAGACACTGTAGATAACTAAGTGTTCATTTCATAGAACTCTTAAGGTTGGAAAACACCTTTAGGATCATCAAGTCCAAGATCACCAGCACAACCCTCATGTTCACCACTAAACCATGCCCTCAAGTGTCACATCTACATGTTTTTTGAACATTTCCAGGAATGGTGACTTCACCACTTCCCTGGGCAGGGCAGTTCCAATGTTTCAGAATCCATTCCATGAAAAAAAATTTCCTAATATTTAATTTAAACCCTCCCTGGCACAACTTGAGACCGTTTCCTCTCATTCTGTCACTTTCTTTCCCATATGCTGTGAAACAATCTTTCCATGTGTTGTTCTGCTTTCCTCCCTCTATTGCACAAGACACTGCATCTGCATTGCTCTTTAGATGCTCAAAATTTAGCCTTAAATTCAACTCTAAATTTATGCAAGTAAATCCATCACAAACACTTATCTGCTCAAATGACCATGGGGCTGTTTCTGTGCTTAGCTACAGAGCAGCTTGTTTGCTGCAGAAATATTTAATTAGAGGAGGAATCTGAACATCAGCTCTCCAGTAAAACCAATGTAGTCCTTCAACTTTTCCTACATCCCCACTGAGTCCTTCTCTTTTACTTCTACTCTTCCACATAACAAACTCTTCTCTCCACTGCTGCTTATATTCCATCTACAGCAGCACTCTGATCTGAGTATAGCAAGGTATGTTTCAGTTAGTGCCAGTTACATTGTTCTGATGTAAACTCTGCCTTTCTCAATGATACACAGAGCAAAAGAATACAAATCACATCCAAGACAAGAAGGTATCTCACCTCTAATGGCATAAGCCAGGTAAGAGTTTGAAACAGCTATCAGATTGCCATAGTAGTATTTCTGCTCCCAGTCATATCTAGCAACAGGCTGTATTTTCACCTGTTCAGGAGAAAGAAAACAAAACATCAGAAATGTCTGGAATTATCTTTCCCATCTTTGTGTGTTCCACTGCACACTAAGGAACAAACTGGAATGGAAAATGGAAGAACACAAAATGGAAAATTAAGGAACAAAGTGGAAAAGGACTGAGCGGATCAAGACCAGAGGTCTCTCTCCTAATCATCAGCATTTGTTCTGAGCATGGCTTAGCTCTCTGCTCAGCACCAGCTCCAATTTCAAGATATTGGTTCTTGCAGCTCTGACCTGCTGGCCAGAACCTCAGCAGGACTGACGCCAGCAGAACAGCCAGGGAAACCCTCCCTTCAGGGTCCAGGGAGGAAACAATCAGCAGAAACATCTTGTTTGTGGAGAAAGGACACTTTCCCAGGAACCTACAGCTTAGATCAAGAACTTCTGAAAATTAGAGGATAACTTGGCCAGACTCTGGAATAACAGAAGCAATCAGTTACAAGATTCTGCTCCAACTTTTTTCTCCTTGTTAAACTCTTTGACAAACTTCTACCTAATTACAAACTCCTATGACACAAGAAAGAGGATATTTATTTCAGTTTAAAAATATTCAAGCATGAGCCGATGTGACTAAAAAAGAGACAGACCATGCCTTCTCTTGCTCCTTACCTTGTTACTCCCTCTGGCCTTACTGGTGATGCTGGAATCACTGCTGGCCACTATCTCCACGTCTTTTGCTGATATCACTAAGCATGTGGAGCTGTCATCACCAGAAAGGCAGCTTAAAAAAAAAGAGGAGGGGAAAATCAGACAGGACTCACAGAAACAGAATACTTAATACTCTATGTTAAATTCGTAATTTTAACAACAATACAGCAGGATTTGTGCATCTAAGAGCTTGAGCTGAACAACTGAAGACAGAAACTCCTCTCAGCTGAGTCTCCCTTCCCTATGTGTCACTGGTTTGAGAGAGTCAAACACCTGCTTTATTCAGCCTAAAAACCTTCAGTTCATTTGACTTGAGCACTTCAGTTCATTTGACAGACCTACATTTGATTCAAATCCCCAACACTGGAAGGTGCGAAGAAACCAAAACGAATCAGCTGAACTTTATCAACAAAACATTGCACACTGCTCATGGTTCTTATGGCATCTTCTTTCAAAACCACGACCAGAGAATCCAAGCAAAAGCTAATTCCATGAGCTCTGCAACACCTTAGGTCACTTGGGTCCCTGAAGAAGTCCTATTGGACATCTACAGGGGAACCACAAGTTTCAACTAGAGCCCTCATGATTTACATTCACCCTAACCTGCAATTTTCACCATGTACAGTCCTGTTCCCCTTCTCTGAACAACTCTGCAGATATTCTTCAGTTCCTGAGCTGCAAGCATGGCAGACTCCATGCATCAGCCTCACAAAAGCTACAAAAGCTCTAACCAAGAGCACTGGCTCACAACTGCCACCTGAACTGAACACAAAACCCATTGTCAGACTCCCAGCATGCACGTCCATGCTCAAGAGAACGGAATTTGAGCTGTTTTCTATTCACTCTCAGCAGTTTTTTGCCAAAACTTACATGACTTGCTTCTCCTGCAGGGCTCCTAGAGAGATGCTGCGATGCACTGGCTTGGCCAAAGCGGGTCCATCTCCGCTCCCAAGGGGATCAGGCACCAGCAGCCCGTTCAGGTCCCCGTTATAGGAATTCGACGGTCTCTGGTTCTCATTCACCGAACCTGAGGAAAAACACGACCAGCTGTGCCCAACATGCATTTAGAAGAAGCAGCACTGTGTGAAATACACCACCTCCAGATGCTTTTTCTCAGCCTCTATTGGTCTGTCAGGTAGAATATGCTGAACTGGTTGGGAAAAGTGTTCCACCAAAAGGATGTGTAAGAGGCCTCCCATGTGATGAGAAACTCACCTCCACACATCAGAGTAAAACAGCTCTTTTTCTCACACAAGCCATTCCAGCAGATCAGAGAAACACCAAAGAACATGTTTCAAGGAACTTACCAGGCTTAAGGAGCAAATAGCCTTAGATCAGAAAGACTAAGCTGGTAATTCAGGTTTACTGAATCAAGTGCCAGACCAAAAGGCTCTTGACAGGTCACTTCCAACCCTCAGGCCTGCAGAGAGACCTCTGAAGTCCAGCAGGGATCAGCTGCAACATTTGGGGCTAGCTGGAAACAATACATTTGTTACTTTCCAAAATCAGCTTCTGACGGTGACATCTGACCCCAAAGTCCAGGTGTTTAAGTAACTTTGCTAGGAAAATCTGCAGCTGTGCCTGTGGGATTCCCGTATTTTTCCCTTGGTTGAACAATCACATAGAAGTTTATAGCACTCAAATTTTGTGTGAAGCAGCCATTTGTTCAGAGCCCCAGCTGTGCTTTGAAGAGTGTGTATGCCCTGACTTTGCACATCTGGCCTAGCACAAGCTGCTTGGTGGCTTCCATGCCTTCTGAAGGCTTTAGGAGGGGACAGACATAACAGGGCGTGAAGGAGACTTCTTCTTCACTAGCAAGGCAAATATTTGACAACCCCCACTGGAGAGCAAGGCCCCTCCATTTGCACCCCCACATCAGCACACCCAAGGAAAAGTCGCCCGCGTCAGCGAATCCTCGCTTGAAATTTTCACTGGTTTTGAAACCCGAAATTTCGTATACTGTTGCCAGGTAACAACTGCTGCTGAGCTCCTGCAAAATGGCTGCTCCCAGGACCAGGAGCTCCCCTATCACTGGCACATGTAACAAACCTAAACATGATTGTGGGCAAGAGGCAGATCGTTCCAAAGTAAGACAACCTTTCCACCACCGAGTGGGCTTCAACACATCAGGGTGAGTGCTGCTGCCTAAAATACAACTGCAACTATTCATTTACCAGAAGAATATTTTAAACTCGCCTGTTTATGAAGAGTCATTATGGACACAGAAATGTGCAGTGACAGGGTACCCCGACGCAGGGACAATTTGGGCACTCACCTCAGTGTACCTGCACTGCATGAAGAAAAAGCAGCAGCACTGACAGCACAAGGAAATTCAGGTGAGGGAATGTGACCCTGTAACCACCTCACATTGGTGCTGTGCTTGCTGTCACATTAAGATGTGCCCCTTATTCCTACAGCATATTGTGGGTGCTTGTCCAGTGGCAGCTGCTTCCACTGACAGCACTTTATCCTTTGTGACCAAAGGCAGGAAAATATTCCCTACAGAAAAAGCATCCAGTCTCCCAGAGAAAGATGATACATGCTTTGCCCTTTTTGCAGCCACAGCAGAGTCTCATGTAAGTACTGCTGCTCTTTGACAGACAGCAGGATAGTGATGTTTGCTCCATGGGAAAAAGAAAGGAGGAAACACTCCCCAGAGGCTGTTGGGCCCAACAACAGTGCACAAGTTCAGGAATGGGTGTAGCTCATTTTGTGTTAGTGGAATCCAGAGAAGCACAGGTGCTGCTGTGCACAATCCTGGAGGCATTAAAGAAGGGAAGAGGCTCTATTTAGTAAGAACATGAACTAAACCAAAAGGTTAAGCCAGACTGGTAGATCCAGGTCTCAAAGGGAAAGAAGAGTGTTTGTATTCATTACCTTTTCAAAGAGCAGGAGCAGTCAGAGCTGAAACACTGAACTCCTCCTGCTCTCACCATCAGCTGCACCAGGAGATGCCAGCCTGCACTGAACACTGCCCTGACACACCACGAGCTGGGTGAGCCCACGGAACACCTGGTTACCAGCAGAGATCTCTGCATGGATTGCAGGGTTCTGCCCATCACCAGCAGGGATGCTCCTCACAGTACAGTGGCACTGACAGCCTGTCTCCACGTCCCAGCAGGCAGGTCCATGCCTTGGCAACAGCTACTGAAGCACTGGATGAAGTTTGCCAAAACTGGGAGAAACTGTGTCAAGAGAGACAGACTGGGTAGTGGATTACATTTGCACAATCACCAAGCCCAGAAGAATTAAATAAGTCTTGTGACAGTTGTAAACTCTTTAGAGCAGGAAGTGTTTCTTGTCACCTGCCTGGACAGGATCTAGAGGAACACAACACTGCTCACAGCTACCTGCACCTGGTACTGCAAAACTTGAAAGTTCCCTTATTCCTTTCCCCTGGCACCCTAACAGGAGTTTCAGACACTTTAAGCTAACATATGCACTCTTCTTGTTATTATGTCAGTCTTTTCAAGTTTATTTGCTGTTACTCAAGCAGTGATTTCTGCTGAGAACCACCACAGGTTCCTCCCGAGGACTCCCTGCCCACATGCCCCTTTCCCTCTCAAATGCCTTCTTGTGCACTGAAGCCAACAGAGAAGGTAAAAAGAGAATGAACAGGAAAGAAGAATGGAAAGAGATAAGCCATACTCTGTCAGTAACTCCTTGACTTCAACCAGCAGGAGAAGCTGCTTCAGGAGAAAGTCAATTGGGCAACAATTCCAACCATTTCTCAACCACAACATATCCTTTCAGTTCAGAAACTCCTTGTGAAATGAGCGTTCCCTGTCCCTGCACTTGAGTTCTCCTTTCAGTCTTTCAAGTACAGTGCTGCACTACAAACAAAAAATGTATTTTTCTTATAAGAATTAGAATTCAGGAACGTGCTAGCACTCCAGAAACCAGAGAAACTATTCCAATTAATAAGAAGTTTCTCTAAGAGTAGTAAAGCTAATGAAGCTGTCTTCCTGCAGGTTTGGTCCATCACCTCATGTGTCTCTGCAGCCCTCCACAACAATCCCACACCCAACCTCTCTTCCTTTTGGCCAAGCAAAAGGCGCACACATGGCAGTTGCTTTGGAGGTAGCACACTCCTGCTGAGCCTCAGGACACTTAGAATTGATATTATTCCTGTCCTGCCTTTCCCTTGAAGGGAGCACAAGAGGGGCATAATTCTGTCCTCTACCCAGAAGCTAAGACTTTTTTACAAAGCTCTCACATCTCAGCCTCCTTCAGAGTGTTACCTCAGCACGTTTGACTGAAACACCACGGCAGGTTCAAAAAGGAGGATGAGAGAGAGCCGAAGCTCCAGGAGAGTGGGAACACAATCCAACTGACTCCTGAGCCCGCGGTGATACTCTTACAGGCAGAAGGGAGCCCGCTGAACTCAGAGCACAGAAACGTAATAGTTCAAAGCACAGGGAGGAGATTTACAATCGCTTTAGGAGAGATATTTGTGATCTCATTTCACATACAAATAAGGAGAGTGAAAAGTTTGTGTAAAGGGTGAACCCGGCACTGATCTCAGAGCGGCCTGACTTCCACTCAGCCCAGCGAGATTCCTGGGACACACTCCAAGCACTCCTGCTAAGGGGGACACTCGTGTCACGGAGGTCGGTGCCGCTCAGCTCCCAGCAGCAACACCTCAGCTGAATGGAGCCCCAGCAGCAGCGAGCCCCGGGGCCGGCCTGCCCTGGCCCCGGCCAGCGCCACCAACCCGGTCCCTCGGGCGGGGTGCCCAGGCCGGGGCTGCTCTCTCCTCACCGCCCGGTCCGCACCGCGCCGCCGGCTCCGGGCTCCGCGGGCAGCGAGGCAGCGCCGAGCGGGGCTCCCCGGCCCTGGGCGGCTCGGAGGGCGCNGCTCCCCCGCTGCCCCCCGTCCGCCGCCGCCACCGCCGGGCTGGGGACGGCCGCCCCGGGCGCTGCCCGGCACACAGCGGCTCCCGCCAAGCGGGAGGAGGCTGCGCGCTCAGCACAGCGGAGCTTCAGGGACAAACCCGTGCGGGGCGGCAAAGGAGCCACCCTCGTGTTTGCCCGCGGAGAAAACACAGGTGTGGTGTTGGGCTTTGAGAGGGCACGGAGACCGGCTACAGCCTACCATCAGTGTTGTCATCCTCCTGTATTATGTGGGGAAGTTGCCTTGGTAAAATACAACAGGTGAGAACTAAGCTGTCAATGCTTAAAACTGAGCCAGAAGGCTCTGTTACGAAAGCTGCTGAGAAGGAGAGGAAAGGTGTATGGAAGAGGGCAGACCTGCTCTGCACTCACTGGTAAAACTGTCAGGAATCGTTCAGTTCGAGGTCCAGCTCTGCAAGAATTTCCCCACCAGACAGACACAGTCTACCCCCCGCAAGCACTATCACACGCTCCACAGCCAACTCATAAAAACAATTTAAACTTTTAAGAAAATCTCTGTTTTATTGTGTAATGTAGCATTGAAACATTTGACAAATCAATAACTGGGCTGTACAGGCTGCTGTTCTTTCATTTCTTTGGGTTATAGAGCATCTTGTCAGTACATAAACAACAACCTTTTGCATTATAAATTCTTTCCGAGGCATGCTGGTACAACACAAATTTCTCTTATCAAATGCAGCTAAGTCTAACTTCCAAACATCATGCACAAGAAACTCATCTAGTGACAATGTAAACTCAGCAGAAGGGCAGGTCACAAGCCTTGCTTGCTCACGCTCTGCAGTGCTGCAGGTTTGTGTATGATATTTGGAATGTTCCGTGAGTGTGAATAATACCAGTTAAGAGGAGAGGAGGAAAATGGGGCAAAAAAAAAAAAAAAAAAAAAAAGGGAAAAAAAAAAAAAAAAAAAAAAAGGGAAAAAAAAAAAAAAAAAAAAAAAGGGAAAAAAAAAAAAAAAAAAAAAAAGGAAAAAAAAAAAAAAAAAAAAAAAGAAAAAAAAAGGAAAGGGAAAAAAAAAAAAGCCCGGGTGCCTCGGGATGGGCAGCTCAGCCGAAGTTGTGCAGTGCTAGCCTGAACATGTCATTGGTGCAAACCCAGGCATCGTTGATGTTCTTTAATAGAAATATCTGGTGGAATCCCATGATAGGATCTTCATCAGCCTGTAGAAAGAGAGGGGGAGGAAAAGGTTCAAAACGCTCATTTTTTAAGAAACTTCTTCCAAAACTCATGATGAGACAAGTTCAAGCTAACATTAACAGTGACATTACATGCTGTAAGATGTGTAGTACTCTGGGAGACACCAATACCACCACAGGGTCTGTTCTGAGGGGCTTTGCAGACAAACACCCAGAGACATTGAAATCCTGCAACGGCATCTGAAGTTGGGGTTTGTGGAAGACTTGCTGACATGTCACTCACCACACTGATGGAACATGCCTGCCTCAGTGTCAATCACAAATCCCTTGCCCAGGATTCAAGCTCAAGAGAGAGTGGTTCAATTTTTAGCTTCTGAACTTTGGGTTGATGGCAGAAGGGAGTTTCTGTAGAGGTTGGTATCAACACGTTGCCTGGATGATCCAGGTGATCTGAGCTTTGAAAACCTTGCCAGAGCGGGTGCAGCTGGGCAGAAACAGAGTGCTGCCCACTGCCACTGCCCAGCAATGGCTGGAAGGGAGCAGAGCACTCACTACAGCAGTGACAATGTGTTCTAAGCACAGGGAATGGCTGCAGCACTGCCTCCACTCCTGTCTCTGACAATATGGCTGAGTATTCACAATATTACTACTAAAGTAGAAAATAGTATTAGAGGGAGACTAGTACTCCCACCTAATGTTTATTTACTCATCTTCTCAGAGTCATCGTGCAGGAATTAAATCCTCAAAATAACATAAATGATTCCCAAATCGATCAGCTGGAAATCACACAACAGGATTTAATCTGAACAGCACACAGGACCAACTACAAAACAATCTTCTGATGGTGGCTGTAGTGTGTTCAATTCAGCATTTTTGGAGGATTTTAAGCTTTATTTTTTCAACGCATGACTATTCAGCTTCAAAAATGGGAAATTTATAAAAAAGAGCCTTGAAAAGAGCAGCCAGAGCAGCTCATGGAAGAGGCTGTCAAAGCACTGAATGCTCATTGGCAATGCCCTGCTGCTGTTCACCGAGAACAAGTCTGAAGAGCAAAGCAGACAAACAAAAAAAAATCTTTACTTTAAAAAAGTAATATTAATGGACTGTGAAACAAGTCAGCTTTGAGGATCAACTTGCAAAGGACATCAGTTGTGTCACAGAATAGCAAGTCTGCCAGAACACTAGTGGCATCAGGTGCACGGAAAGGAAGCATTCAGATCAAAAAACCACTGCAAGGATTTCACAGTGACAACTGCCTAGGAAGTTAAGTGGTGTATGTGAAGTGCAGTTTCAGTAAATGTATGCTAATTCACAGAGGTAAACCAAAGGGGACCCTAGACTGGCCCCTCACAAAAGTGATACTGAAATAATGATAGATATTTATTTATTAAACCATCTGAGAGCTCTAAAGCTATCAAGGCAAGCACAGGGTTAGCAGTTGTTAGGGAAGAACAAAGAACCAAAACCCAGAAGTAAGCTAATGCATAAATAGGCAAAGAACACCCACATATCAAATCCTGCATGCATTTCTTATAAGTTAAAAAAATAAAATGCTACAATAAGGTCATAAAAGGACAAGAAAAATGATCCAGCTACAGGACAGTTTCCTATTGAAGAAAGTAAGTTGAGTACAACTCTTCAGCTTGCAAAAAAGTAATGGCAATGGGGAGAACAGGCAAGACAAATTACTAAAAAACCATGAAGAACAAAGTGAGTGAGGAAACTACTACAGCCAGAAATTAAGAAGGCAACAAGTAAGGCCAGGAATACGAGCAAGTCAATGTTCAATACACGACTGAAGGAGAGAAAAATCCTCAAAGCAAGATAGGTGCCAGGAGTGCCTGTCCAGCAGACAAACAGGGCAGCTTGTCCCTCAGTACACACCTGCTTTGCATGAGGCAGAGGCTCCCTAGGAACGAGCCCAGTGTGAACACAAGCAGTTCTGCTGGGTCAGACCAGCTGTCCATTTCGTGCATTAGCACCTATGACAGCAGTCATGGCAATTATTTCCAAGGAAGTATTATCCCTGCTACACATGCCCAGAAGAGAGGCTCACATATCTGTGCTGTAGAGGTGGGCTGTGCACTGAAGCCCGTGGGTTTGTGCCTTTCCAGCTTCTCCTGGGCATCCAGTGTAACCCATCCCAGGAGAGCCTCACCACTGCTTGGGAGCTGGCAGGTTCTCCACTCTCAGTTGCTCTCCTTGTTGCAGATCACTGAGGCATCTATTACAAGTTGCATAAGTACTTTTCACACCAAATTTGAGCTTGTCATTACTGACACGAGTATGCTTTAAAATAGACCTCTGGGAAAAAAACATACCATCGCCAGACAAGCTTTAGTGTAGGTCTCCTTGATTTCTGATAAGCCTAGGTCAGCCCTGATAAGAGCACTGCAGCTCTTGATGCTTTGGCTTAAGGAAAATTTCCTCCTTAAGAAATTCAGGACTGGACACATGAAGGAAGACTAAAAGGGACTTCTACCCAAAACACTTGGTGTGGTACAGACAGCAAATTACCACAATGATGTCATACATTATTATTTTCTTTATTCCTTTTATGTTATCCCTTCATACCATAGAGGAGCAGTATACTTTAAAAACAAGGAAAATCCTAGACTATATTCAAGGTGAAGTATATCCGTTATAGTCCATTCCCAAATTCTGACTATGTAATATTAGCACATAGCAAAGGCTCTCAGTTCAGTGACTCAAGATGCCCCAGAAAGCACAGACTAATCCTATCCCATTTTAGCTTAGATCTTCATCACAGCTCAGATAACACCACTGAAACTTTCTATCCTTACTTTTCACACCAAATTCAGGCATGTCCAACTCAGGATTTGCATTCCAGATGGGAGCCCAGGCTCGAAACACAAAGGGCTTTAGTCTTCCTATAAAACTTTCCTTTGTGCAGTTCAAATTCTTCCATGACATCATTGAATTAAAACAAAAATTAAAGAAATCCCAGAATCAGACTGGAGGAATGGTCTGATTTCCAGGCCAGCCTTTTGCTCAGCATGAGCACAGACTACAGCAGCTCTGCATCACAGAACCACAGAACAGGCTGGGTTGGTCCACAGAAGGAACCTTTAGATATCTGTACCAATCCTCCTGTCCTGGGCAGGGACATCTTTCACTGCACCAGCCACAGCTTTGTCTAGCAGTCTTCAAATTCTCACAGAACAGGTGTTTCACAAGGTCCAGGCACCACTTCCCAGGGTTTTAGTCTTCCCATGAAAATCCTCCCTTGTGTCCCATCTGTACCTTCCAAGTTATGGTTTCTAACCACTGTCCCTTGTTACACTGTCTGGCAGCACTGAGAAGAGTTTGCTTTCAGGTTGTTGGAAGTACTCAGTTACTTTTCACTGACATTTCAAGCAGATTGCCCTTAGCCACCTCCTCTCCCAGTTCCACAAGCTCTTCATCGCCCACAGTCTTGGCAGCTTTTTCACCTTTCAGTTTTTCTACATCCTCTCTGACCTGGAGGCTCAAAAGGAAGTCCTCAGCTCACAGAGCAGTGAGTCATGTCAGAGTTTGAGATTCAACACTGCTTTGCATTTCAGGTTTAGCTACACAACTTTCCTCCTCTTGCCTGGTCAGGTTTCTTCACCAGCACCCCCAGCAATTATTGATTGAACTGCAGGGTTGTAACAACCCTTACCTCCAAGGAAAGGCTAATTACTTGAGACTGCAGGTTCTTTCAGATGTTAAGCCTTATTTAACAGGCTTTAAGCAATGCTTTAAGAGTTCAGCATGCATTACAAAAATATCCAGTGATTTTAATTGCAAATTTCCTTTTCCTTTTAAGACTAGGAAACACCGCATAACAATTAGTTATTCACAATTAACTCTGCATCGATCACTTCAAAAATCACACTCTGGGGAGAGGCTCTGAGAACACACAAGCCACAGCCATGCTTCTCAGCCAAGCTCAGGGGGCAGAAGGGCGAGAAGAGAGCACTCCTTACTCAACCAGGACAGCGAGGACTGGAAGACAGGTAAGGCAGAGGGTTAAACGTTGTGGAGGGCTAGCCTGAAGACTTCGTTGGTGCACACCCAGGCACCTTGCAAATTTTTCAATAAAAAGGTTTGGTGGAAGCCTAGAACTTGGTCATCATCTGCCTGAGCATGACAGGAGAAATACATTACTGAAGATACTGGGTGACATTTGGATGAACATTGGCAAAGCAGGGTCACACCAAAAGGAATTCACTCCTAAAGGCTTAAACTGATGCTTACTCTTCCTAGTTGAAGCACAAGCAAGCAGCGCTCAATGAACAGCAACAAAAACCAATAGGATTAGAATAAATGGATATATACTTATTACACCTCTACAAAAGGATAACCCCACCCAAACATTAATACCTATCAGCATCCATTAAAGAGGATCTTTGAAAGCAATTACTGCACTGCTTTAGCCATTGAGTTAGATCCCTGCTAGTGACATTCACCTACTTATGATGCTTTGTTACTCTGCAGCATCATCTCAAAGAAGCTGTTGTGTCCAGGCCCCTCAGTGCAGGTGATTATTCTGCTGCAATAGGTTGGGGTGGTTTTTTTGTTGTTTTTTGGGTTTTTTTGTGTGGTTGTTTGGGTTTTTTTTCTCTTTTTTTTCTTTTTTTGTTGTTGTTGCTTTTAAATTTATTTATAATTCATAGTGGTATACTAGCATGCTACTGGTAGTCTTGGAAGTGCCCTTCCTTGTGCAAAATTCCCTTACAGTTCACCTTGAGAGCAACATATGCAGGCTGAGCAGCCATAACACTTAGAAGGCAGCTTTAAATAACAGTGAGTATGCAGCTCCACGTTTGCCTGTTAGAGTGTTCCCTGCTCAACGAGCTACATGTGAGCCACTTGTTAAAATGCACCACCTGCACCCAGTTGTTCTCGGTTACTGTATTGTACACAGAGCAGCACTGAGATGCAGTAAAATAGCTGTCAGCGTGTGTGAATTGGCATGAGAAAAACGCATTCACTACATATGACAGCCAGGTTCATTCATGCCACAGACTGTTCCTGGGATCTCATTTGTCCACCTCTATAAATATCACACAGGGCAGAAGCGTGAAGTTAAAGTTTTAAGTTGATTTTGACTTTCTGGACACTTGTTCTGTGAGAAGCAGTGTTCCCAGGGATTAAGATGTGATTTTTAAAGCTAAGGTTTGAGACACATAAATGTGAAGAGGGGATAAACATTTCCTCACCTACTAAATTTCACAAGCAAGTTGGATTTGATCGTGATAGTAGGCATACTTTAACCCAGTATGTTCTCTCCAAATACCTGAATGCTCTAACACATGATCTCCAAATACTGAGTAATTTCAGCAAGCGGAAACTACTCAGAGGTTAAAAAAAATACATCAGAAAATACTACTCCAAGTCATGGTATTTATGGAAAGCTCCCAGACTGCATTTACAATCCCTCCATATTAATGGATTACGATTTGAGAAAACCCAATAGCTTTACAGAACCTTTTAGAAGTTGGTATGTTGCCACAGGATCCAACACAATCACTGTTACAAGCTGTGATCTGCTTGATAATTATGCAATAACCTTAAAAACATGACTGTGCAAAACCAGGTGCAGAAGTGACTGGCCCAAGACATTGAATCAAAAGGTCTTGATCACATCACAGAATTTTGTGCACACCCAAGAGCAAGGCTGAGGGGATCAGCATGTCTGTCCCATAATTCAGTGCTTTCCATGGTCATGTGTGGCTGCTTTTCCATGGAGTGCGTGCAGGTGGGACTGAACAACAAAAAAGCTGGAATCCAACTTGCAGCTAGGAAGCAGGAGCAACTTTAATAAGAGCCAAAGCTGTCTAGGTTAGGTTTAGCAGTGAATGCATTACACTGGGCCCTGCTCTTCTCAGCTGCCCAGCCCAAAACAGAGAACAGCTTAGCAAGCAGGTTCAACCATTCAGTCCAATGTCTGCTTAGTGAACAGTACAGTGTCAGTGGAAGTTTGAATGCTTTGGTACTAGAGGTGCCATCGAGTTAGCAGGAAAAGGAAATCTAAACAGCTATTTTAAAGGAAACTGGGTGCAGGTAACTCTGAAGACTGGATGGCATTAGAGGCCTGACTCAACAGCATGGCTGGACCAAATGAACTCTGGTAACTTCAACTACTGCTACATAATTTCACATTTTTTTAACTAATACCACCCACTGTGAGCAAGTTCTGCCTGCAGCTGACTTTACATACAGAGTATTTTTTGCAAATTCCAGGACAATGTCTTTCATTCATAAGCAGTTTCATTTATTTACAAGTATGTGGCCCTGGTATATTGGGCAAGTTTACACAGTTCAGTAGTATCACTCACACAGCAATATGGTCATACTAAGCCTGAAAAATAATCTGATTCTTCACAAGAAGCACCTGTTTCAAAAATAAGTGTTTGACCTCAGAGGCAACATTCCCACTGCTGAATCAGTTTTGATTACAGAGGTACTGGACTGTACTAACACCAGGATTCTATTCTTGTGTCCTGCGACAATAAAGAAAAAGTATGGACTCACTGAAGGATGGTCAGTTAACAAAATGAAGTCTGCTAAATCAGAGCTCAATGCAAACATTACATCAAGGAGGATGTTAAACTAGATGTGCTTAAATTGTCCAAGAACACTGTGACAATGCTTTTAAGTGCAACAGAGGACACCAAAACCTTACTGCATCAGGGTAAGGGAAATACTGATGCCTCTTAAACCCACATGATATTTGTCGGCACAGTAAAATCCACAATAATTTGCTTGGCAGAACATGACCATCAAATTACAGGTGGTTTACCTAGAACTAGGTATCTGAAGGAAGGAGCATTTCTTGACAGTCTTGAACAGCAGAGGAACAATATTCCAATGCAAGCCTACCCCTGTTCCTTCCCCACCCATGAGAGCATTTAAATGTACTCAGAAATCAGATGATTTAGAATCCTGCAAAAATCTAGGACATAAGCACTCATTAACCTGTAATGGAAAGAGTTTACCTTAAGCTGTCCCACTACCATACTGAGTATACAGCTATCAGGTGTAGGTTGGTGGTCTTGTGCTGTGATGCTGTGTTGTATTTTTTGGAAAGGGAGGCTCTGCAATGAAAAGAAATAAAAATAAGGAAATGCACAGTAATTGAATTATTAAAGTTACAAAACAAAGATTGAGCAAATCCAACTTGATGAAGTGTTAGACTACTGTGGCAGTACTGCACAGAGAACTGTTGCAGATAAGGGCAC
>VYZR01069502.1:0-17436 GCA_013400675.1 Oxylabes madagascariensis
GCCCCGCCGGCAGCGCCGCCCGCGCCCGCACGGCCCCGGCGCTCCCGCTGCCACACACACGCGTGGCCGGGATTATTGCTAAAAGCGGCTCTTTCTCAGCGACACTGAGACCTCTAGCGTCGTCACATCGGGCATGGGCTGAGCTCTGATGCGGGGTGACAGGCAGGATTCGTCAGACATCAGAGAAAATGATAGTCTACACTGACTGAGACGTGTTTGTTGTTAAGATCTTTGGGCTTCAGTTTTAGAATATGTAAGGCACTAAAAAAGCGCAGTTCTTTTGGGACACCCGAGTTAGGTGACCGAATCAGAGGCTTTGCTGTTGGCAATACAGGTGCTCTGGTGCCTCAGGGGCAGCCCCAAACCTGACCGACTCCAAACCTGGTCATCAAATCAGGACCTGAAAATAAATCAAAATACAGGGAGCTAAATAATACTTTAAAACAAATGTGTCTGTATGCACTTTACTGTTTAACATATATTGTGTCTTTTAACAGATTCCTTTAAAATTATATTTTGGGAGCTGATTTTCCAGATTTCTTATAATTTATGAGCAGAATTTGCACAGTGTCAGCCTATGAGGCCTTCCCTGGGTCTGGGCTAAGCTGTGTCTCTCATCTCCAAGGGGCTGTGGCCGAGGTGGGCATTCGTAGGTGGGTGAAAGTGTAAACCTTGAGTACAGGTTGGGGTGTTTGGTCAATGCTACCCTCTGCTGGGCAGAGCCACTCGGATTTGGGTGTGCCAGCTCCTGTGGTTTGTTACTGCACCCCTCCGATGCCTTGGTGGCTGAGCAGCCTCGTGGACAGCCCAAACATCTTGGGATTTCCTACCATGGATGTCTGTGTGCTGTCACAGCATGAACTTGGGAATGGGTTTCCTTCTGCTCCTGACTTGCTTCCATCTTCTCACTACCCTCAGGATTTACAGTTAACTCCACGGGAATGTCACCAGGAGTCCCAGGCAGCCTCACAAGCCCACTGCATTCCTGGGAAATGAAAGATGTGACTGACCTGAACACATGCAGCTGACTGCCAAATCTGAGTTGCCCTTCAAACAGCGCCACTGTGACATTTTCTCTCTCTTTCACGTGTAAATCATATGGTATTAGAAATGCCATGCTCCCGCCTTCAGCAGAAGATTGAGAGAGTGTGAAGCCAGGAAGGGCAAGTGTGATGGTCTGCCCTGACCTCCAGCATGGTGGGGGCCAAAGAGCTTCATCCGTCCAGAAGATGAGCGTTGTAACTTGCCTTGGGGCTATGGCATCCCAAAATCATCCACCACTTTTATTTATGACACCATATTGGTCCCTATGGCACCACGTTAAAATCTCACTGCACAGACAGTGTCATCCACTTCTCTATTTCGGCTTTCAGCAAGCAAAAATTTTACTGAAAATTCCTCAAATCCTTGCCAATGCTGCAATTTCTCAGCATCAAAATCGTGTAAAATCTAAATTCTGTTTTCCTTATTTATGCTACACCTTTAGTATTGCATTAATGTGGGTTTTTTTTGTGATGAAATAACTCACATTTGAAGTAGCTGATAATATAGAAGTCTCTGAGGCCATTACAGTTTTAATGAGAAGTGTAGGAGATGCTTCTGTTAGTCAGGGACCACTGGCACAATAGACCATAAAAGCCCCTTCAAAGTCATTACAGTCTGTCATGTCAGCCTGAATTTAGGGAGTCTGTAATCTTGCTTGACTGACAGGCTCCTGCAGAGCTATTGTAGCTATTTGAAGAATAGGTCTTTCTTAAAAACTAAAATCTTACAAGGAAAGTTCTCTCCGGAGTGGCTGCGAGTAGCAGGGAGTGCTGCAGCTGCAGGGGTCTGCATGGTTGCATTCAGTGTTTAATTACACACAACTGGATCACAAGAACAGTAACAGAGTGGTAAAATGAAATGTACAGAAATGCTAGTGTTAAGACTGACAATAAAACATCAACTCAAGCCCTTTGAGTGGCTGCACAGAGGCCATCTCTCATTACCTGGGCATGCTCTGCAGCTCTGCCAAGGGCTGTATCAGAAAATGGCTAATGAGCAGGTGTGGCTGATGTGTATTTGAGACAGCTTCACATGCACCCAACCACTCCATGCAGCAAAACAACTAGCCCTTACACGACAGATGGACAAGTTCCAACTGTTTTTTAAGGCCTTCTCTGGAAATACTGTAAATTTAGGGGAGAAATTCAAAATTGACTTCTATATGAGATGTTTTATTTCAGGATAAAGTGATAGGCTTTTTGGAGTAGTATTTGAAACTATTTTTACTGCTTGGTATTTCCAGCTGATGTTGGGGCCAGTCATGTACATTATGGCTGTGCTTGGCCATGTTCACTGCTGACCCTCAATATGGGCACTGTACAAATCAGTTCATCATGAGCATAAATAAAGGAGTCATGCCTGTTTTTCAAGCTTTTCCACTGGCAACCTGGCTTTCCTGTGCTTAAATACCATAATATCAGAGCTCTTTCCCAGCGCCGTTTCTGAGTCATACAATATAATCTTCCTTTCCAATTACAAATCAGCACTATTGATGCTTTTCTGCAAGAACATCAGAAATGTGTCTGTGGCTCAGCTGCTGAGGTTCAAGCCCAGGAGATGAGCACCCACGTGTCCATGGCCATGTTTAGGGTTAAAACCTCACGTTCAAGCTCTGGAGCAGCATCGGTGTAATGCAAACAGCACTCAAGCCCACAGCTGTCCTCTGCTGCCTTCCCTACGACGTAGCAACCTCAGATAATGGGGTTTCTGCTTATGACAGAAAAAATTTGGGCCAATCTCAGTGAGAAGGTGGATTATTGGTGTCACACACGCATAGGAGAAGCCAGGTTTTTTATTGCTGGTCTGCTCCCACGGGCAGTGATAGCAACGCTGTCATACCTGAGTGTAGACCTTGGCAAGAAACTCAAAGCAAAATGACATCTGGGATGCTTCATAGCCTCTGAGACAAGCCTGAGATGAAGTAAAATCCTGAGGCAAGGCATCTTCAAATTTGGCAGCACAGGTCTTAATTTTTTGGGATGCCAGGTCTGACTAGCGTGGTAATAATTCCATCCAAACTCACAGCATTTCTTGGCATTTCCAATGGTGGGAATGCTGCAGCTTCAGCCTGTGCCCCATTTGGAAATTTGGAGGAAATCCTCTTGGGTATTATGCTTAGTCATGAGAAAATAAAATTATGACAAGGTTTGCTTGCACAAAAGAGAGAGACAAAATTGCTTCTCTTATATGACAAATTCAAATGTTTATTTAAATGAGAAAATTGTTTATTTAAAAAAAAATGTCTAGCTGCTATTTCTTTAATTGAATAGTAATTAAAAAACTGCAGTTGGAAAGGTGCACTTTGATGGGGAACCAGAGGTTTTGGATTTTCATCACAGTTGAAACTAGTGGTTATGGTTGGGTTTTAATATTTCCAGATCAGTGTTGACACCACAAGTTCAGTGCAGAAAATTATAAACTTGGCTCTAAGAATGTCCACAACAGAAGGCTGAACCTGCTGCTGCTGATGCCAACAGCAGTGCTCCTTTGAGCTAATTTAAGACTTCTCAGTGATTTTAGGGGACTTTGACTTGGTCTGTACATCAAGAGGATGCATGTGAAGGAAGGAACACAAATCCATGCCAAACAAGAGACTTCTGCCTGTCTTAGGTACACAGTTGTTTGTGGATTTTTAGGGTTAAATATAATCAATGTCCTTCCACCACCTTTAAGCACATTAAAGCCTTAGATCAGTTTAAGCTCTCTAAGATGACCTAAGGCCCTTACTCATCTTAGAAAGGTAGAACACTGACCTAAAACATGCAAAAGCAAGGGAGAGGAGGTGATAGATGGTTGCTGCCATTGCTGCTTTTCTCAGAGGGAGGAGGGAGTTTAAATTTCTGTCAGGTTTTTAACCATTTCTGTAAAGAGGAATGAACAAGAGCTGATGCAGATGTGAATCCTCAACCTGCAATTAATTGCCTGAAGACCATCTGGTGCTTGGTTAAGCTCCCATGTGCTTATATTACTTGTGAGGTTTACAGATGCCAGCCAACCTCTTTAAGTTGCTTCTCTTCCCTGCTTTTATTCCCATCAGAATAAACCTCAGAAGTTAGAGGACAATAGTTTTGACAACATGAGGCTTCTTGTTTCACTTTGGAAAAATTGCTATATAAGAGAATAATAACCAGGCTAAATACATCACTTAGAGGCTGCTGTGCCATGTGTGTATTGCAATAAATCTTAAACTCAGGGTCGTAAATCACGGTCATATAAAAGTGTAGAGGGAAGAAAAAAAAAACCCTATCACTGCCAAAACAGGAGAGAGAGGACTAAAAAGAGGAGTAACAAGGGGATGTAGATGGATCTGGGCAAAGGGAGAGCTGGCAGGACACAGACAGGGAGCAGGGAATAGATGAGAGATGGGCAGGACAGAGGGAGGAGGGACAGGAGATGTTCCCAGGGACAAACGTTAGAAAGGGCAAAACCACATACACCACTCAGTTCCTGATGTTGAGGTCTGGGGTCCCAAATCCGGGTGTTTCCCTGGTGCCAAGCACCCAGTGTGAAATCACTGGATATTTCATAACCTCAGAAAGCTGCATGGACACCACAAACCCTGCTCCCATATCTCCTCTCTCAGTCCCTGGGCTGTGAAGTTGGAGGTTTGGCTCAGGATCCAACAGGCTGCCCCCCACCAATGAGATAAGTACAGGTAAAAATCAGAACTGGATTTTTCTCTAGTTAATTTGGCAGAATTGGCTTTGCACACTTGGGTTTTGAGGGGAATACTTTGGGACTTTACATCTTCAAGATTTATATTGAGAGAATATTGGGTGATGAAGTAAGGACAGAAAAACTGCAAAAATATCAAAAAAAAACAAGCTTCCCAAAGACTTCCAATTTCACACTGTAAAACCATTTAAATTGGAAAATATCTTTAAGATCATTGAGTCCCAGCACTCTCAAGGCCACCACTAATGTTCCCAAATGCTACATCTACTTGCCTTTTAAATACCTCCAGGGCTGGTGACTCAGCCACTTCCCTGGGCAGCCTGTTCCAGTGCTTAACAACCCTTCTAGTAAAGAATTTTTTTTCTAATATCCAATCTAAACCTCCCCTGGCACAAGTTGAGGCCATTTCCTCTTGTTGTGTCCCATGTAACTTGGGGGAAGAGACAAACCCCCACTTGGCTACAGCCTCCTGTCAGGGAGTTGTAGAGAGCAGTAAGGTCTTCCCTGAGCCTCCCTTTCTCCAGGATAAACACCCTCTTAGCTGCTCCTCATCAGATTTGTGCTCCAGATCCTTCCCCAGCTCCATTCCCTTCTCTGGACACACTCCAGCCCCTCAATGTCTTTCTTGTCATGAGGAGCCCAAAACTGACCCCAGGATTTGAGGTGTGGCCTCACCAATGCCGAGTACAGGGGGACAATCACTGCCCTGGTCCTGCTGACCACACTACTGCTGATACAGGCCAGGATGCCCTTGGCCTTCTTGGCCACATGAGCACACACTGATGTCAAATACAAGTTTGCTTGGGTTTTGTTTGTTTTTTTTTCCCTCAGGATTTCTCCCTTGCTCTGAACAGTTCAGCACAGGAAAATTCATCTGCACAGCAAAGGAGCTGCCCAGAAAGTTCTCCTTCCTATTCCTGCTGCCCCACACGGGGCCCTCAGGATGGATCTGCCCTGGGAGGCAGGAACAAGCCAGCGGGAGCCGTGCTTCAGGCACACCAAGCGCAGCGAAGCGTTTGGGAAGATCAGATCCCCAGTGCTGCAAATCGAGCACCCAAAATTAGCAAGCGTGTTTGATCATTTTGGCCTTAATCTCCCCGTGGCTCGGTTCCCCAGCTGGTGGTACGGGGGAGCGCTGTGCAGATAAAGGCATTAATGTTGATCAGGCGCCGAGGCCTCGCACAGACGCGCGAGGAAATTAACGTGGAATGCAGCGTGCGGTTTGAGCAGCGTGTGTTCGTGTGGCCTGGGGCAGCTCGGCGGATTAAAATAACCCCAAATGATGGGTGATCAGATAATTAAAGGATGCCTCACGTCTGATGTGCAGAAAGGCCCACGTTGTGGCTGTGCAGGGTGTTCATTCTGGTGTTTCCTGGCTCCTGAGAGTTTGACTTTACAGCCTGACTGTCTTCTACAAGTGGGGTTAATAGCCCATGCCCTCAGGAAGGGAGAATTATCTGATCACACCTCTCTCTGCACCATCTCTGTGCATGTGCCTGTTGGTCTTCTCCACCCCCAAGAAATTTTGATTTTCGTAGCCATTTCCATCACAGACCAGCCCAAAAAGAGGAGTCTGCTGAAAATGAGGAGTCAGAATAGAGAGAAGAGATCCAGTTATTCTTCCCTGGAAAGACATGTTGCCTTGTTTGGACATCAGGGAGCCTGGAGAGGCTGCAAGTGCAGAAGAGGACTCAAGTATGTCGGATGTGGGGCTCAGCTGGTTTAGCTCCCCACTGCACTGTTCTGTCCAATGGATTATCCATCAAGGAACTTGTGAACCTCAAAATAGTACTTAGAGGCCAGATACTACTGCCTGTGAAGCACTCAGTAGTCACAGTTATGTTGACTGGAACCAAGGAAGAGCCTCTCTTCCCTCTCCAGCCTGTCCCATGCTTGCACTGGACCCACATTTGCCCTGAGGATGCACCACACCTCCTTAGCTTTGTGTGATTTCACTGTTAAGGCTGTAAATGCACTATGAACTCTCATTTTCCTGAGCTTGAAGTGTTTATCTGAGCCATGTGAATGTTGCATCAACACAACTGACTTCCAGGGGTCAAGGCCAGACTCAACCCCTCTAAAGGAGGTGACTTATTCTGGATGTCACCTCCACTTGCACCGAGGAGAAATGTCAATAGCCTCCAGCACCATCTCACCACACCAATGGAGTCAAATAATAAAAATGGAGGAAAAAAAATTAAATGACAGAGGCAGGGGAAGAAGATACGGAAAACCATTCACTTGCCTGTGAAGTAATCACTTTTTTCATTTAAGTAGAACACTCAGCTATCTTTTATATTGTCATTGGTAAGGTCTTCTTAGAAGCTGGAAATTGATTTTTTTTTTTTAATCTCCTCATTTTCTCTTTTTCCCATTTGGTGAGCATTGCTATTTTTCCGGGTTTTTCACAGGACTGAAATGAACTTGGCTCATTTTGTTTTTTCCTTCCACAGATATTACATTGGTGAATAACAACGGGAGAAGGAACTTCGCTAATTAACTTCAGTCACCACATTAAGTCCAGGCTGACACATGCAAGGAGCAGCAGAGTGCCAACAGCCAGTGATGGGCACATGGGACAAGATCCAGAACAGAGTCCTGTTGCCCAAATTAACCCGAAAGAGGTGTTTTAGTTTTCATTAATGGGCAGATTCCCCGTCCCAATATGTTGTTAAGGGCTGCAACAGGGTTACTTTGCAGGGAAGACAATGGAAATGCAACAGAAATGTTCCTGGGTATATCCTGTCCTCTTCCAGCCCTGAAATAGCTGAGTGAATCTCCAGCCATGGGAAGCTGGAGATCCTGAAATCCGGGATGGGACCAATTAAAATCTCATGAAGAAGTTGAAAGAAAAAAACTAATGGGTAAAGAGGACCTATGTGAGAAAGAGGACTCACTGGCTTGGAAGGAAAAAGTAGAGTTCCACATAAGCATGAGCTTTTCAAATCTGAAATTCTGTTCTTTACATAAAACATGATTTTGCAATGGGTTTAGGCCATGTTATAGTGCTCCCTCACAGACAGACCCCAAATTCAATGGAAGCTTCTTTCCTCCAGAGCAAGGACATCAGGACTGCCCCGGGCTCTGCCTGGAGCTCAGCTCTTCCTCCATGGCAGGTAAATATCTGAGCTCAAAGCTGCCAGCTGCATTGACAGAGGACAACTAACACAGGGGATAATCCTGTTCACAGGACCAGGCATTACTCATGGAGTAGCTGTAAAACTGGGATGAACTTTTGGATCTAGGCTTAATCACTGTCTTGCTCTGCACATCCCCATCAGCAAACAAGTGATGGAGCTTATCCAAAGCTGCTCAAGGGTTCAATCCGTGCCCTCCACTTTTTGCAAGCCATACTCCATTTACACAACATAATTACCAGATGAGCTGCCAAGCAAAGAAAAGATCCAGTTTTGCAATTGTAGCCAAAAGCCTCATTCACTGCCAGATCTGAAAAGAGAAGTTGCCTGTGTTTAGCAAAATCAAACATTTTTTGGAAGGTTCTACTGGAATTCCTGACTTTCAGGATGCCATGGCCAGTGTCAGCTGGTGAGATTCTTCCAACTGTGCAAATTCATGCCTGCTGGGATGTGAGCAGACTGTGAAAGGATCTGCAGAGGGTGAGTTATGCAGAGTTGATGGTGAGGGAAAAGTTTCTAGTAGAAAGGTGAACCTCATTTTTCAGAGCTCTATAATTCATCTGGGAAAATGTGCTTTCACCTAATTGTTGTGAGAGCTACAGCCCCACAAATGTTGTTACAAGGTGTTTAATCAAACCTGTGTCTCCAAGCCTTGTGCCACAATGCAGGTGTCTTTCTCTGAGGGAACTGGAGTTCACTTTGTGCTCTTTGAAAACTCATTTAATTGAATGACATATTTTAGGCACTCTCCCTTAATTAAATTTGCACGGGCATAAAAAGTGAGGAAAACCAGAATGCTTTATCCAGCTTTGCTCCTTTCATTTAGCAACACCCACTTTTCCCCCCCATCATCAAGCTGCCAAACTGTCTCTCAAGTCAACTATAGGCTGAACAATGCCTTCACAGGCTCTTGTTTGCCTGCCTTCCCTTGTCTCCCACACATGCACGGGGCTATGAGCAGTGGCTGCTGTGAGCACTCTGCTCTATGGGCACATCAAACCCCAGCAGCTGTCACAAAGAGGCTCCTCACTTCAATTTTGTGGTAATTTCTGCTGGAATATGATGGTTTCTGTCCTATTTGCTGTCAAGGCTCTTGTCTTGATTTATCCTCAGTGCATGCTCTTTGATAAGCATCATCATCATCCTCACTACTGAGGGGGAAACTGAGGTGCAGAGAAGCTGGTGGCCACATCATCCCAGTCACTGGCATGTTTTAATCTGGTTTAGTCTCACTGAGGCTCATGGGCCTTAACACAACCCTTCAAGGACACCTGAACTTCAGTCCCTGTGTCATTTTGTCGGTGTCTCCAACTAAACCAAAATCCTGGAGTGAATGTTACTGTCGCCTTGATTTCAGCCTTCTGAATTGTTTTCTTTTCTGTAACAGGAGTTTCCACACTTTCAAGTATCAACAAATGGTTTGTTTTCATATTTTCATGGAGAAGGAGAGAGTTGACAGACTGTTGGTCTGACCAGTGTGTTGAAGAGGTGGCAGCTTCACCCTCCAATCCACTGTCACCTTTGGAATTCTATCAAATGTCAAAGATGTAAATAAAGTTTCTTCTTTTCCGGCACGACTCAGCGTGTAGATGCAGTTCTTTCCTGTCTCCTATTCCCACATGTTACATCTCTTCACCAGCTGTTCTTCCATCTCACTGTATTTGAGATTAATTAAACAGTGGTGCCCCACATCTCTCCATGGTTCTGTGATGTGCCTGTGGGGCTCCATGGCTGGGCTGGGGCCTGGCTCTGTGCAGGCGAGGTGAGCCAGATCTCCTGGAAAGTGAGCACCAAAGCAACTGTGCAAAGAGCCAGGAATCACTGGGCAGGAGCAACCTCCTGCCGATCCCTACAACCCCCAGGCTGTCATTGCTCCAAAAGCATCTCCCAGACAAAGCATTCACTCTGTATTCCCACCACCTCTCTGTGCTCATGAGGACACCACCTGACTGCATCCTCATACCTTCCTCTCATCTTCCTTCCTCTCCCAAATCCTAAATGGAGTCGTGGTTTTTGTCTTTTCTCCACACACTGCATCTCCCAGCTGATCACCATCCCACCAGATGGGAATCCAGCCACTCTCTGTTCCCATGGGTCACGTTTTGAGTGGGACTCAGCTGTGTTTTACCGTGTCTGTGTAGCTAGATAAGATCTAATCTGGGCTCTGCAGAACACCAGCTACTGTGAGGTTTTACCTGGTGCACCACTGTCTTCCTCACTGAGCTTTTCCATGTAAATTCAATCCCCTTAACTAAAAGCTTTGTGTTGTCCCCGTTTAACCACACTTTAGAGCTTGCCTGCTGGAGAGCAAGTTCTGTCCTGGTTCCATCTTCATGGCAAGACTTCAAACACTTGAGCAAAAGTTTCCCTTACAAAATGAACCTTGGTGGACATTCTGTAGGAGAATTGAAGCGTGAAACTCACCTGTCCAACTTCCTGAAGTATCAGGGCCCATTAGCTTCGGTGTCATTTGCAGACATGGTTTGACTTGCATCATTTCCATCCTCAGAAGTCAATGAGCAGGTTGAGTTTTGGATGTCAACAATCCAGCTGTCAACTGCTGGTGTCAGCTACTTCTACGTTTTAAAAAATCATAGAGAAAAGTGATAGTGTCCACCAGTTTATCTCCCATGTCAGCTGTCATGCTCAAAGCCTGTTCATTTTAAGACTAATGATGGCCCAGACTGCAGACCCTTGGAAACATTATCCTGCCTCATCCAGCTGGGTTGTGTGCACCACAGGAATGCCATACAACTGGTTTTCACAGTTTAATCAGCCTTAACTAAGAATGCTGGGCCAGGGTCAAATGATAAGGAGCTGACAGGAGGGTCTGTATCTGACAGAGGTACCTGAACACAGATAATCACAGATCTGTGGGCAGATGACTTTACAGTGCAAGAAAAGGCTTGAAATTAGGGTGAGCTCATCCTACCCTTGTACACCTGCTTCCAGCCTTCTGCCAACTTGGGAAAACAAGCATCACCAAGCATTGCAGGGACTGCCTGGAAAGATTCAGAGTTCAGACTTCTTGGAGATTGTGCATGCACTGTTCGTTTTTAGCCTTAGTTTTGGGTGTATCTGCTGTGCAGATAAGACCATTGTTCCCTGTCAGAGTGGAACATCTGGGAAATCATGCTGTAGATGAAGGCCTGGAAAAAACAAAATGCATCTAAGCCAGACCCTGTGCTAACACCTGCTGCTGCCTCTTCCTTAAAAACTTTGGATATTAGAATCTGTTTGACCCAGCTTATTTGACTCTTAATTTATGCACCAAATGGGAAAATGAAGTTTAGAGCAGGTGGGGTTATTTTTCAACAAGAGATCATTTAGTTAGTGAAAAGGGCTGTTCCAGAAATGCCTACCATTCTCCTGGAGAGGGATGCAAATTGATGATGCCACGTGTCTTATTATAGCACTGTGACACGGGTCTTCTTGTTCCCTGGGTTACTCTGTGTTTGTCAGGGGCTAAGCACACAGGGTGGCTGTTCAGACAAACAGTTCCAGGAACCCTCTGCACCAGCAAACCTGGAATAGCCACATCTGTGATGTTTTTGAACCACCACAGGCTCATTTATTTTTCCTGTTACCTCCCAGCACAACAGCCCCATCCACCCTGCCATTGCTTCCCATCTCCCAGCTCTGTGCCACCTCTTCTTCCAGGAGCACCCTCTGCACTAACACACACAGCGCCTTGCTCTCCTTAAAAATCACCTCCCAGACTGAAAAAAAGGTTCCTTTTTGCCAAAGAATCAGTTTGCCTTCAGAGTATATACTATGTGAGGGGAAAAAAAGGGCTGTTTTCACTTCTTTGCTATATTTTCTTTACTCCTCTTGATATTCCTCCCTCATCAGCCTTTATGCTGTCATAAGAAAAGTTCTTCTTGCCTTCTACCTTAAGAGAAGTCTGGATTAATTTGGAAAAGCCAAGCTGATAGCCATGTGGGCATGCATGTGTATGAGCAGTGGGAATATTTTCCTGTTAGGGAGCAATTTTTATTTAAAAAAACCCAAGAGGTGGCTGTGGTTTGGGGGCAGTGGGTGCATGGACTGCTGGTGCAGGGGTAGATATATATGGTATATATGGAATATATGGTATATATGGTATATATGATATATATGGTATGTATGGTAGAGATTGTGGCTGGGGACAGTTTAATACCACGCAATTTCACATCCTGATTTTATCCAGCTGTGCCTGATGGTTCCTGACTTCAGCATTCCAAGTGACCAACAGATCTGAAGGTGGCACATCACCATCATCACCTTCTCTCCAGTTTGAAGCCAACACAATGTGATCATGGTATAATTCCAGTGGAGAATTCAAAATGCAGCTATTCCCAGTTTGGTGTGGTGGAAATTGTAGAGTTGTCAGGACCTAAATAAAGAGAAATTATAGAGATATTCATAATTGGCACTACCTTTTACATACAGTACAGGAACAAGGGACATTTTGGGAAAGTTAATTAAATTTAGTAAGAAAACACAACTCTTAGGACAGAATTCAGCATTTCTTCCATCCTTGCCTGCTCAGTCCTAGTGAAGTGTGGCCGTGTGGGCACCCAAAGGGCTTTCACACCTTCCCAGTCCTGCTGTTCAGGAGCAGAAAGGATTTATGGGCTTTAAGATAAACACTTTTCTACCCATTTCTCCCTTTTCTAGCAATGCATTTATTCACCATTATGACTTTCTTTGGTTGGGCTATTTTCAGCCTTGGTAAAATGAATTTGCATCCAAGGAAGCATCTTTTCTGCTTAATGGCTTGGCGGTGTGGCCTTGCTAGGGATGCTCTGCCACCCTGCTACTCATTGATGCTAAACCAGTATTAACCACAGCAAAAGGGTCTCACACAGCCTGTTTGTGCCTCTGATGTGCCCTGTGCTGAACTGAGAAATCAAGGACTTGCTTTGCTTCACCCTGCCCTCCCTGCAGGAGTGACGCTCCCAAAAACATTCCTCATTCAGCAGTTTCCTCAAAATTCTGCCTCCAGGCCTCCTTTGCTGCAAAAGCTACAACAAACATCATCCTAATTTTGCAGCTGAGCTGAAGCAGGCCTGTCCGACCAGGATTGTTTTATATGAACTGGCTGCACACTCCTCTTGTCCCCTGGAAACGCCTGGGGGTAAAAACATCACCTTTCTGATCATCCCACAGTAGAAGAAGGAAAGTCAGGGACCAAGGGCTTTTTTTTCCACACAGCAGGTGGATTGCAAAGAAAAAATAAAAAGGAATTTTTCTTTTTTTCAAACTTTGCATAGATAAATTGCAAGCATGAGCCAGCAGATATGGTCCAGCATCCCCCTGACCGTGCCCTGGCACAAAACACGAGCAGCCAGGCACCAGCAGCCGTGGAGGAGATGATGCCAGAGCCAGCCAGGTGCTTGGGGCAGAGCTCTGTCACAGGGCTGGGGAAGGATGGATCCTAAGCAGGTTGTTTAAATGCAACACAGGGCTGGCTCTGAGTGCTTGGTAGATCAGCAGGAGGGCCTAAGGTTTATTTTTTATGCAAAAGCCCTGGTTTGCATGGAGAGCTGCCCCAGGTGGCACCGAGATAAATGTGAGCTGCTTCCCAAAACCATTTCCTGCATCTTCCCAGCTCCCCACTGGCCTTCAGCTGGTGTTAAAAGAGCCACAGCGCTACCCTTTGAATCACTTCTGCCTGTGGGGCTGTGGTCAGCATCTCAGAGGGTATAACTTTGGAGCTATGCTGATTTCTACTAGCAGAGAACATGGTTCTTTAGGGGTTTTTTGAATGAGAGAAGATATGTGCTAAGAAGCCCATTTGTTTCCACTTTTGTATCTGAAAGGCAACTATTCTTGTTTGGGGAGAAAGTCTAAAGCCCTGTTGGCAGCTCTTTCCTAATGTAAAAAATAACAGTTTATTCTTCTAACCATAAGAAAACATTGTTTTTTCCTCTTTCTCTACACAACTTGAAAATGTGAATTAATGACTCGTTTCCTACACTCTTGACTGAGAAGTCCAAATGCTTTTTTTTGGAAGCAGGAAGCAGGAAGGCAGGGCTGCAAGTGTTGCCCATGCACTCATTAACTCACACTACAGGAAAAGCCCTGCTGCTGCTGCCATATACCCAAAACTCTGGAATTATCGTGCCTACAGCCCCAGGAACTGTGCTGGGGTTTTGCTCAACAAGGATCAATATTTCTTTATAGATGCCATCAAGTTTTCCTAATGTTTTAGAACATTAGGGATGGTGATGCTTTAGTAACTCAAGAGCTGTACCTGATGCAGACTGCAATGGGACTGATGCAGAAGAGCTGTTCTATTAGAAATTACACAGCCAAGAGCATTTATTGAAACGTCATTGGATTCTGGATATCTAAAACCTGTGGCTGCTTTAATGATTTGGTCCTTCTTCAGAGAAAAAAGCAGTACAATTGGTGCAATGGTGCAACATCATTATATGTATATTAATTTATATCAGAAAAACAGAAGAAAACACACCCGTCTGAAAGCTTTCATACTCCTATAAAATCTGAGACCAAGTTTGTGAACTAAGCCTGAAATCTCCATTTTGACAGCCTGCTCGTGGGGCCTTTCTGCTGTGGGAGCTGCCCTGAGATTTCTCCCCACGGTGGGGATGTGCTGCCAGCCCTATACATTTGCTGGCCCAAGGCTGTGCTAAATGAAGGACTCTTTTAGATTCAGACAGGCTTCTGTGCTGCAGCCCAGCACAAGGTTTGTGAGCAGGTCTGTGGGAGTCCCTCTCCTTCACCATTCCGGCTTTAATGGTTTTGCACAAGAAATACTGGCTTTTGTGCTCCCTGGGATGAATTGGCAGGCCCTAATGAGCTGTGAATGCAATTTAATAAAGCTCAGTTTGTAGGACAGCAATGGTTCTGTGGAAGGCAATGAGGGAAGGGTGAGAAAGGGGAAGGAAGGCACAGAGGTGCATGGCCTCAGAGCATGAAAAAGCCAGAGAGGAAATTGTAAGAACTTGTAGAGGTTTCAGGCTTAGAAACAGCCAGAAGGGAATACCTGCTTCTCCCAGTTAGCTTTTGGGAATTGTTAAATTATTGGCTAATACTAAACTGCTAAGTTATGCGTTCCCAAACAGGCTCCAGGAGTTGTGACAGGAATTGCAGGGGTGAAAAGCTGGCCTGACACACCTGAGACCTTTGCAAACAGGCTCAATGCTGCAGCAGAAGCCACAAGGAAGCAGCAGTGCCAAGGACGAGGCTTTGCTCCTGAATGGTGTGCTTGGCCTTGCTCTGAGGTGAGCAGCCACACTGCAACACCCCAAACTGAGGGGCTCAGCCCACACCTGACTCTGTGGGAGTGACAAACCTCTGTGAGATGTCCAAGATACCAGGGCAAGCATCACACTACAGAACAAGCTCAGACCCAGACACTGACGTGCTCCCAAAAACCCTGTACCTGCGGCCAGCCCCTGCCAGTCTAAGCCAGAAGCTCTGACACTGCTGTCGAGGGCTGCAAAAAGAGGTCCAAAACATATTCCCTTAGCAAATTTGCTTTGGCAGCTTCTTCCAGCACAATACCAACTTCTGGGATGTAGCCATTGCTTAGCTGGCCTTCATTACTGTACCCTGGGCATCGGGATTTCTGTCTCCCTCTGTTTCCTCTATCATCAGGCTCCAGAGCAGAAGTTGGCTCCACACACACCTAATTTGCCTGATCAAGCACAGAGGAGTAAATCAATCAGTTTAGACTGAAAATATGCTTTGCTTTCTTGCTTTTTTTTTTTTTTTTTTGGTTTATATACCACTGTACCAGGAATCACCTTCATAGCATGTTCTCCCTCAACCTCAAGGACAGGTCAGTTCCCAGAGTCTCTGGACTGGATGATGCCATCTCGTGGATAGCACCTCCAGCTGTGGAAATAAATTGGATTATTGCAACATTCATTTACATCACGTAGCACGATACCATGTAAATCTGCTCCCTTCTCCTCATTCCCCCTTGGGAATGAATCTGGGAGAAGGTGTGAGGTTTCTGCAGAGGGGTTTTGGTTCTCCATGGTGGGTGGGCTGTGTTCTCTCTGTGTTTCCCGGGATTCCTCTATTTAAGAAACAAGCTCTTGCATAACTGTGCACGAAGCCATGCACACATTCATAAACCATCTCCTCCCACACACCCCAGGCACAGCTAAAACACGCAAGCTGGAACAAAGAGCCACCTTACACTACCCCAGAGATACATAACTTCAAGTATATAGGCAATAACGCATATTTTATGCTTCCTTTTTAATTTTTTGATGTCAGAGCACCAAACCTGGAATAATTAGGTTTGTATCCAACTTGCAAGAAATCTCACTGTTGGAAGAGCTCAGTGCAGTAATTAGAAATTCATCACTGCAAAATGCACAGTGTCATTGTCTGTGACAGGATCCAGTTCAATAAAAATCTTCAGCAGGAATTAAACTACCCACAAATATTGCTTGGATTGAGTTAACCATCTCTCTCTAGTTCCACTCTTCATTTTTACCCCTACATTCCATTCTAGTAACTCTCTGTCCCTTATTTTTATTTCTCCTCTACAATCCCTCTTAATCCTAATAAATATCTGAATTTCAAACTACAGGAATTTACTGAAATGTGACATTTGACAAAGTTCAGCCTTTAGTTACTGAAGTACTAAATAATTATGCTAATTTTCCCCAAATTCATTGTATTTATTTTTGCCAAAAGATGGTCTTATGGTACCAAAATATATATATTAATAGACCTGAATGCAATTGTAAGAAAAATCATCAAATAGGAAGAAAAATGTATAGGCTAGGATCTAAATGTCATAAATTGTACTTTAAACAGTGTGGAAACCCAACATTCTGAAGATAGCAGGTATGATATTATCTCATCTTTAATAGTATTTTGGGTTTCTGACTTAATTTAAAGATGTCTTTCACTTTATTGATGGCAAAACGTATCCAAACTGGGAGAATTGCCTTTAATTAGGAGAAGCAAGTGCTGGATCTATGAATGGAAGCATTTGTAGGAAGCATGAAGCCAGGATTATCCTATTTAACAAGCTGTTGGAGACTCATGGAAAACGTTGTGAAATGTTATGGGCTGAGCACCAGCTCTGTGCACACAGGACTGGGGGCAGAATTATGGATGCAACTCCAGTAGGAGACAGGGATGGGAAAAAAGTGTATCCAGATGTTGAGATGCAAAACACAACCCACATTTTAACCTCAGGGGCTTTTGTGACTGCTCTGTCTCCATCTGTGCCCACAAGTGGCCAATTTCTATCAATTTTGACAGCTAAAAATCAAATACATCAACCAGCTGCAAGTTTTGTGAAAAACAGTGGTTGGGTAGAGGAACAGGAGAGGGTGGGATCAGTGCCTCCCCTAATGAGCAGCAGTGTAAGGGCAGCAGGTATCTGTTCTGCTTGTCCCTCTAGCTGACCAGAGAGCCCAGGCACAGCTCAAAATTATCTGCAGGATGTTGTGCCTTGCCCATGGCTGAGGGACACAAAGAGAGCTCTGAGGATGAGCTTGATGCAAGGGACTCTGTGTAGGTACAGAGGATGCGAACTTTGGAAACCAGAATTTGTTTTCCTACTCTTTGCAGAATTATTTACCAGGCTTATTTTAGCATA
>VYZR01069524.1:5507-51520 GCA_013400675.1 Oxylabes madagascariensis
ACCAGCTCCTTAGCAGCACGACCATTGGATTGCATAGTATGCTTGGTGAGAAAAGCCTTTTGCCCCAGGATCATTTCCCTTCATTCCTCAGGCCAGTGCAAAGGCAATGAAGAAGCTAAAGACCAGCTGAGAGAGCCAAGCATTTGTGTTCCAGCATTTGGTGTTCCAGGCCAGATAGCGACGAGCGGGCAAACCCTAAACTGGATTCGATTGCTATTTCTCCCTGTCTCCACGTCACCGGAGCCGCGCTGCCGCCCTCTCCCGGCCCTGCAAAGCCTCCAGAACGCGGCATTCCCAGCACAGCCGGCCACCGACTGACACACACACACACGGGGGGGGGAACGGAAAAATAAAAGCAGGGAAAACAAACGAACGAACGAACACCAAAGAGAAAATAGGAAAAAATTACAAAAAAGGCGGGGGGGGGGNCATTAGGATTTTTCTAAAAGAGTATCAAAACGCTGTATGAACTACCAGCACTAAAACAGTATCAGTTCCAGCTACCAATTCTTGCTCCTGGGACAGGAGCCACACACTGTATAAGACAACAACGTAAAAGACAAACAGGGAAGGGATACAGAAAACATCATCTCCATTTCACAGTTCAGAAGAGAAGCACGAAAAGACTAAAGGGAACACCCAAAGTCACTTGTGCACTGGACTGAGCTGGGGATATTGCATAAAAGTATAAGCACTTTGATCTGTTCCATCATGGCATTTCAAGGAAGTAGGAGAGGAGATAAGGGCAGATCCCTCTGTGCTATTACTGATGCAACATGTTTCCATTTTTACTTGTAGGGATTTTGAGAAACAAAGTCTTTTCTCCTCGTGTCATAACTGCTTGGAGGTTCTCCTGACCTTTTTTTCCCCCTCCCATTTTTCCAGGTGATCAAGCTGTTCAGTCGGAAAGCATGACTATAATTCCAAGAAGCCAGCAATTTTAACACCACAAAAGGATAATTGTGTAATACTTCAGGCCATATTAGTTTCAGCACAGACTGACCCTCAGCTGGTGATGACAGAGCGCCAACAGCTCCCAGAACAATGACTGACAGAACTGGGACATGGCAAATTGCACTCTCAAAGCCTGTAGCAGAAGAAGAGTTAGGGGACTTGCTTTGCATTAAAACAGGCTTGTACCATATTCTTAGAATGAGGACAGCACATGACTACTTCCCTTCTAAACCATTCCACTTGAAACATCTTTCACCCTCCTCTCATTCTCCTTTACTGATTTGTGAAAGACAGTTGCCCATACTATTAGTGTAACATTCCCTGAATTCTTACACACATTTGTACTAAATTAAAGAGATTTTTGCTACCTGCAAATGTCACATTAACTGGAAGAACAGCTTTGGTTGTGACATCTATCAATGTGCGAGTAACCTCAACTCAGTGGTGCAATTGAGCCTATTACTGCTGTACTAGAGGTCTCAGTGTTGTACCTGTAAAGACTAAGCCATAACTGAGTCACTTAATTGTCCAGTATTTTGGATCCCCCCCCTCCCCGAATATTTGCTCACATTTTCACTAATTGGGTGCTCTGTAACATTCCAAACCTGTATGTACATGATGCTGCCTCAGTGTCAGCAATTGGGGCACCCCAGGTAAGAGCCTGAATTGGAGACCCTGGAGTTAACCAGAAGTAAATATATAGGTGAAATCTAGGTTGTCCCACGGATTTTCCACTCTGGGCATAAAGGAATCTGAGTTGCATTGCTCAGCTTCAGAATGTTTCTGCATTTTTGGCAGTTACTATTTAGCTTCAAAGAAGACTTAAAAACTAGTTGATCCTTTTCCCACAGACCCCAGGAACTTTGCAATCTCGTCTCGGCTGAGGTGTGGCTTCCCTGTCAACATTATCCCTGTGGGATATCTCATGGTCTGAGGCAAGGAGCCCTTCCCTGGGCAGGGAACTTGAACCTATCCAGAGCAGGAACTGAAGGGAGCCCAACATCTCTCACTTTCCAGGACTTAAGGCAAGCAACTGCTATTTCAAAGACAAACTTAAACATCCCCCTTACAAAATTTAGGGCAAACTCCTACTTTCAAGAGATCACTTATCTACCAAAGTGATTAGGAAATTCCCTCCTCTCATCCTGAGCAAGCCACTCAAGAGAGGGGTAAAATACCTGACATCTCCTCTGCCACCCAGCTTCTATCAGGCAAGCAGATATGGAATGGAGGACCTGGGCCCTTACTCTAGGAAACAAGGATTTGACAACTCAAATTCTTTTCTTCTCTCATTTCCGTAATGTTCTGGGTGTGTGATTAAACTCTGAGAGCTGGTAAATCCTGGTGACTCGGTATGTGTGTAGTAAAACTAGTTTCCTGTTCCTGGACCTTTTTTAAAAAATTGGTATTCATTTCAGCTTGTGCTGACAGCTGAAACTGTAAGAAATATTACACTAATATTTTTATTTTCAGAGTGTGCTTTGAACAGAGCAGCCTTAATTTAAGAGTTATTTTAGCAGTTCATTTCCCAAAAATAACTAAATCACTCTTTCCAAAATCCATGTACAAGCTGACTCATAACATGAAGTTCCACTCAAGCCATGGCATAGCCACAGTGGATTTAATGCAGAAGTAATTATCTCAATTTACATGGAGACCACTCTCAGTGGAAAAAAAACCCAGAAAGAAATCTTTTTGAATTAGCTAACAATCAGACTAAAAGCAGGGGCAGTCTGGAGAAAGGATATTTATGTCTTTAATTCTTGCATGGCTCTAGAAAATTCTCTATCAGTGACGGAATTTTCTATTCAATTACGTGGGGTGATTTAAATATATAAAAAGGTAATTACAAAACTTCTGTTAGATTTTGCTTAAAAGTATAGTCAAAAGAGACTATGATTTAACTGAGACTAGAATTTCAGACATGCTTTAACATGTTTTCAGTGTTGCTCCCTGGAGATTCATCCTGTACAGATCAGGTTATTGATAGATTAGGCGCCTGGAAACAAGAGAGGTTACAATATGAAATATATTCAAAAACCTGGAATTAATTTTATAACTTTTGCTAAGAGAATTGGTAACACACAGCACAACTGGCCCAACATCTATAGATCTGCTTGTAATTACTACTTTCTACTAGAACAGCTTCCTGTCTACTACCATATGGGTAACCATTGACTCACAACAGTAGAAATGTCACTCTGACTCAATACTACCAAATGCCATTTTCAGAAAAGGAAATACAAGCACTGAAATGAACAAAATGGAGAAATTATGTATTTTGGTATCTGCTTTATGCAGTTTGAGGCAATTTTTACAAACTCCTTTAAACACTACAAAATGGAAAGTGTGTAAGATGTGAGTTTAAACCTGCTTTGCCATTATCATGCTAAGCAGTTGACAAGGTTCTTATATAATCAGTGGTCCCAAAGTAAAATCCTAAATAGTCACTACGTAAAGTATCACTTTAAAATAGTTACACTCTGTAAGAATCCCAATTTATCAATAGTCATGTGTCACTACAGAATAAGCTGATAAAGGATTTTCTTTCACACACTTCTTGCCTCTCCCTTCCATCACAGTGCTAAGCCCATGTGAGCTGTGCCTGTACTAACAGAGCTGCAAGACTCAGTGCAGGAGAAGCAATCAAGGTTGGAGTGACAACAAAAGCACCAGATGCCATTCATCCCTCTTCCACACTTCAATCCTCAGGCATCACAGCAAAACAAGAAACCCTCCTGACTCTAGGGTTTCTTAGTAAAGACAGATTTGAAGGGGCACAGCCACTCTCCTAAGAGATAAAAATAAAATGCTGATACATTCTATCGTCAAATAAGCCTGTAAGATCAGAATTACATAGTGTTAGGGTATTTTATTCCACTTATACAGTCTAGATCACATCCAACTGTCCATTTAGCCTAGCACAAATCTCAATTAATCCACAGCACAAGTTCCTTTCAACCAACTTTTTTAATGAAGCGTTAATGAAGGCCCATCGTTTAATCTTCTGTCTCTCCATTTATAGTGTAATTTTTAAGTATCATTGAACGACAGCACTTGGATACTAACAGTCCACTGCAAAGACGTCTACTGAGCAAACAAGGTGAAAAAAAATACCCCTGTCCCCAAACACAGAAATTGTACAAAAAAAAAAGCCAAATAAAGGTTTGTAACAAATTTTACTCATAGAAAAGCATCATTTTAGCATCATTTCACAGTAAAAAGGCATGATCTGTTTGACATTACAAAGACATGGTATATCAATTCAGAATGCAACAGCAAAAGCACACTGTAATACTCAGTATAAAAGGTTTGAGATAAACTATTGTATTTAGTTAGTTACTCCTGGTGCCTCTTTGTGGATATTTTCTTAATTACAGAATATTTTCTCTCTGCTTCATACATGTCAGAAGTATATTTTGGAATATAAAACCACGAAAGTGTTAAAATACATTGAAACATGTCCAGAAAAATCAAACTCGGAACCCATTTCTCTCTACACACAAACAGCTCTACCTTGTATATACTATCTGTCCCATCATTCTACTCCCCCTTACAAAAAAGGTTTAAAAAATGTCTTGATGCATAAAATTTTTCCATCTTCTCACTTCTGCATTCATGCAACTTCATAATCAGGTTTCCTTTTCCAAATATTGAGATGTAAAATTAACAGTTACTTTTCCTGGGGCTTTTCCAACATCTTCAGTGCTAATCTTCCAACCATTAGCAAACTGTATAAAGGGAAAAACCATATAATTTAACAATAATAACAACAATTTGTCAATTCGTTTTCAAATACTTCATGTAAGTGATGCATGGGAACAAAAATAATACACAAAATATGATTCACTTCATCTCAGTTTAATTAAGCGAATAAGAAATCACACACAGGAGGTTAAAAAAAAGTATGGTACCTGACACCAGCAATTAGCCCTGCAGGCATGAATTTTCTGGAGTGGTAAAATCTTGTTCCCATGACAGCAGTCAGTGCTCCAGATGTAACTTAAATGAGAGATTGTACAGTCCAGTCAGCAGAGATGCATGTGTGGGAGAAACACAATTAAAAACTAACAGAACAGAGAGAAATAGCAGCATCAAGTAAAAAGAGAAACAGGATTACTTCACTTAATGGACTAAGAGAGTCAATAAACTGTGTAAATTTTAAAATGCCTCAGTTTGTAAACATTATGTATTTGATATATTCTACATCAAGTTCTAGCAAATAGTGCACTCCATATGCTTCTGCACATACTTCTCGAATTTGTTTTTCAAAATGTGCTCCTTTTGAGACTGGAAATAATTTATGATACACTGCTCTAGAACCCGCTCCTTCCTCACACAGACAAATCACTAAACATGAGCACATAATTCCCCCACTTCTCAAAAAAGGGAGAGAGCGTTTGTCTAACTTGCAATCATGTCTGACATGAAGCATCACGTCTCACTAGTAGTAATGTTCTGAGAATTTACTAATTTATGTTTTCAAAAGATTTCCAATGGGAAGTGTGCTAAGCATTATCAAGGTGAGAGTTAATTGTCCCTGACCACTTGACACAGAGACAGGAGCCATGTAGTTTCACTGACTCAGTAATACAGAAAGGACAGTCCCTGGATCATGGTATCTCAAATAAAGACTGAATGCTAAAAAACTGTAAGGAAAACATACAGTGATGAAATCCTTATCCTTAGTATGCATCTGCTACCCAGTGGTAACAGCTAACACACATGCTGTTCCAACAACTCTTTTATCCCCTACTGTTGCTTCTATGTGATGACTGGTCCTGCAGGATACAGTTCATCTTCAGTCCTAGGCATGACATCCTTCCTCCCTAACACTAGCCAAAATATTGTCACTGACATCTATTAGTCTCATGTAATGAGATATGTAAGAGGGTGGGACCATAGTCTAACACACACAATAAAACTAAAATATTTCAGTATTAAAATGCTTCAAGCTCTAATTAGTAACCAGTCTTCAAAATACATACACCTCACAACGGAATTCTGTTTCAAAAAGCAGTAGAACACATCTTCTGCAAAAACTTTAAAGCATGAACAGGAAAAGACTCCATATGCTACTGAGCTACAGAAATATATCTGAGTCTCGCATTTGGGAAAACACTTGACCTCACACTTCCTAAGCTTGCTGTATCAGCAGTTTATTAAGTTATTGAGGCTTGACCACGCACAGCTTTTGGCCTGGCCAGTAGGTGCAGAAGTGGACTGCCTGTAAACAAAGCTGAAGTGGAGAGAAAGGCTGGGCCTTCCCCTTTCACTTCTGACTTTCACATGTCAAAGAGCTGGATGCTATGTCACTGCTTTGGAGAAAAAATGCCGCAGTCAGTGCTGGCTCTTCAAACACTGACTAAGCAGTAACTCTCCACAGTTACTTTCTCAAACTGGGGGGAAGCTCCAATTCTGAAAGGAAGAAACAGCATTACTGAAGCTTGCTTCTCCCTTAAATCTCCCCATCATCATCGCCTTTGTAATTTCACGTATTTGTCACATATAAAAATAAGCCAATCACAATCTCTGCCATTTTCTGTGATAATAAAATAGTCTGCGAGGGGTATGGTCAGTCTGAAGGGGAATCTCACTTCCCAAAATGCTACAACCTCCTGCAGGATGCTCAAAGTAGGAGGATGCAGCCAAAAAGAGGTCTTAAATCCATTTAATAGCACTTTTCTTGTGCTGTAATCCTTCAAACACATCAGTACCAGATGCATGTTGGCAGCCATCAGTTCAGTAAAGTTTAGACAGGACTGAAGTTAGATTTGTATCACTAGCTGTGTTTAACTCTTCTGCAAAGACTTTTAGGTACTCATTTTAAATGTATAGAGTAAATACAATCTTTTCTAAATAAAATTTTAAATTACTTACTCAGAGAAACCCAAATGTTATTTGGATTCTGGGAGACTTGATAAGCACCCAGTCCAGCCAAACTCCCAAAGAAAAGGCCAGCAGCTAGTGAGGGAACACTACCTGAATAAGTAGAAGATAATGCATTTATGAGAAACTTAAAAATTACCTTGGTCAGCAGCTTACCTGTTTTGTAAAACATCAAAAATTATAAAAATAAAAGATGGGCATTCATCATTTATTGTTATAGAGAAGATTAGAGAAGGGTTTTTTTAAGACATTGAGACCATGCTGATCAGCACCAAGAAACACTTCAATTACTCTTGCAAAAGATGCATACAGAATTAGCATTTAGTTCTCTAACAACAAAGCCATTAATACATTCATGATTGAAAGAATAGTGAGAAAACAAAAGAATTGGTGTTTTCCTAGAACAAACTGAAGCATGTTGTTTCAAAACAGTATTATGAAAATTCCTTGAGAGGCAGTAAAGTAGAAGGACTAAATTGTAATTTAAGATCAGAAAAAAGGACATGTGGATGGAATTGGACAGGAGAGCATTCAAAGAACTGCCAAAGCACAGGGTGGAGTCAAACAAGAGAGGCCATATCTCCTAAGTACACCTGAGATTTGATCCAAAGGTAACTGCAGACTTCGGAAGAAGTTCCCTGAAATCACCTAAACATTAAATCAAGTCCTCATCATAAATGATAATCCCAAACTACCAGAAAATAAAGGATACCACATCTAAATTGGTAATTTATAGAATATATCAAGTAATGAAGTAGCATGATACTATGAGTGGTGAATGCCTGCCATAAGGCTAAGAGAGAATTAAGGACTTAATGCTACTGAAAGTGGTTCTTAATACATTCTGTTTCTGAGGTCACCTTTCAAAGACTTGAGATTGAAAAACTAAGCTGATAAAGATCTCCTCTCAATGTTAAAGAAGGACTGCATATTGCTTCCAGAAAGCAATCATTTTTCAATCACCAACAAGGTTGCTGTAATATTGCTTTATATCCTGCTTTTGGTATAAAAAGCAAGAGACAAAAATGATAGAAAGCACCTGATGTACATGTACAAGGAAAAGGTGCACATTCTAGTAGGTGGCTGCTTTCCACAGAATATGAGTTAAAAACATCTGTGGTAGCTACAATGCTTTCCACAAGCCTGGGAGCCAAGAAAACATCCATCACATCCTTGAATTTTACCTCAAGGCATTGTTTAAGTAGGTATACATGTACTAGAACAACCACATCACCTCAGGCTCAAGAAGTTCCTACATCTCAAAACACAGGGACCTAGAGAACTTGCTAAATGAAGACAGAAGAATCAATGAATCAATAAATCACTCACTCACTCGATTGCCATGTTGCCATATTCTTCCAAAGGCACCTACTACTGCCCCCTGTCTGTGTGGGTAGACAGATCTCGTTGTAAAATAACAGATCAGATCAACTTAGCTCTATGCATGAAAGTTCCATTTTCTTTTGGTTTCTCCAAGTTATTACTAAGGATGCAATGGCTCCTTTATATGGTTGGGTATGTTTTCTCTCCAGCAGTCACCATACAAGTTTCTGTTCCCCTTCAATAGTTCTGTGACCTGGATTCCCTTGCCTGGGCATATCCATGTCCTCCCAGCCAGGTTCCAGAGGACAAGGACACCTGTCATTTCACAATGGCCTTGGAGAAATACAGACACAATTAGTTACTTAAGTTCTCAGTATTGTCCCTTTTGTCCTAACTCCACTCACCAAGCCAATGGAAAACAGACTGGAATAGGCACTAGCATCTATGCAGTCAAAGGCACTGGTAAGAGTCTTACTGACTTCAGCAATGCTCCTTCCTATCATAAAAACTAAGATGGCCTAGGGATTTTCAAAGCCGAAAGAGACAGTGTTGCAGCAAGAATGAATGCACAGTTCTGTCTGGAGGAGGACAAACTCAGAAAAAGGCCAGGAAATGAACGCAGTAGGTCAGAGGGGAAGCTTATGATGCAGAGCCCGGAAGAAAAACAAGTTTAAGGACTGATTTGCACAACTCAGCCCTACTTGGAGAAAAGACAGTTCTGAAAGCTCTCTGCAGCTTGCAGTATACTGTTATCATCAAAGATTAAAATGGGAATAAATCTCTTAAGGAGGAAAAGTGGTGATCTATGTCATTTGAAGACATGGAACACTTATATAATGCTTGTATTTTAAACGGCAGGGAAAAAGCCTTTCTGAAGCAAACTTACAACAGTTCACCCAAAGAGCACAGTGCAGATATCAGCATCCACCAGAAAGCAGATTATGGCCTTATCAGCCACCAGCTCAACTCAAAATCCACCACACCCCAACAGCTGCAAGTTATCAGCACATGGCACAAACCCATAAAATTTACATATGGGTCAACTTCGAGATAGGGAGGCTTTCGTCAAAAGCTGCCCAGCTCACACCATATTATTGGGGAGAGGGAGGAGGGGAAGAGGGGGGGAGACAGAAGCACCTTTCGGCACCCTACCTGCTTTTGCATAGCCAATGATCCCTCCTGATGCCACCAGGGCGGCGTAGCCAAAGCCGAGCCAGTCCACGGCCATGCCGAAAACTGGAAGAGAAAATTGGGGTGAAGATCAGCACCTCTTAACCTTTCTCAGGGGAGGAAAAAGAAAAAAAAAAAAAAAAAAAGCATTTTGCCGCGGCCGGCTTTTCCACGAGCAAGGCGTGCCTAAAGCCTGAGGCCAGCCCAGAGATGCAGGCGGCTTTGCTGGCACGGCAGCCCGGGGGGCACCGGGCACGGCCGGGGCTCAGGGCAGCCCGGGAGCACCGGGCACGGCCGGGGATCAGGGCACGGCAGCCCGAGGGCACCGGGCACGGCCGGGGCTCAGGGCACGGCCCGGGCTCACCTCAGCAGCGGCCCCGCTCCGCAGCGCCGGGGCGGAGCAGGCGGCGGAAGGGGAGGTGAGGGAGCCGCGCACCGCCCAAAGCGTCGCTTTTCCGGCTGTTCGGAGAGAAAGGAAGAAGAAAAGCTACAAAATCCAAGCAAAAACCCAGCCAAGAGGCAGGGCAGGGTGCCCCTGCAGCCAGGGGTTGCGGTGGANAAACCAAAGCATTTTGCCGCGGCCGGCTTTTCCACGAGCAAGGCGTGCCTAAAGCCTGAGGCCAGCCCAGAGATGCAGGCGGCTTTGCTGGCACGGCAGCCCGGGGGGCACCGGGCACGGCCGGGGCTCAGGGCAGCCCGGGAGCACCGGGCACGGCCGGGGATCAGGGCACGGCAGCCCGAGGGCACCGGGCACGGCCGGGGCTCAGGGCACGGCCCGGGCTCACCTCAGCAGCGGCCCCGCTCCGCAGCGCCGGGGCGGAGCAGGCGGCGGAAGGGGAGGTGAGGGAGCCGCGCACCGCCCAAAGCGTCGCTTTTCCGGCTGTTCGGAGAGAAAGGAAGAAGAAAAGCTACAAAATCCAAGCAAAAACCCAGCCAAGAGGCAGGGCAGGGTGCCCCTGCAGCCAGGGGTTGCGGTGGAGGAGGCGCTGGTGTCTTTCCACCTACCTGCAGAGCTGCCGGGAATCCCCCACACGGCGGAGGCGGGGATGCCCGGGCAAGCCCTGGTGCCTACAAATGGCTCAGTACAGACCAGGTTTTGTGCATGTGTTCAGTGAGGGGCAAAGCTCCCGCAGAACTGCAGTCGTGTGCACCTAATCCATCCCGGTCCTCATGCAGAAGTGGGGTTACGTGGTACAGTTGAGAATTTGGGGTTGGGGTTTTGGTGTAGCATACGACTCTGGGCAGCCTACGGGCTGCTTCCAGCTTTGATTAGTAATTTCAGTATAGCTCTTGTATGGAACACGTAGAGGATTTCTAGGACCTCCAAATTACCAGAAAAAGCAGTCTTCTGCTGTAGGAGTTATGCAACAGTGAGAGATGGAAAACATCTTGTAAAGAAAATGTTTTGCATTTTTTTTAATCTGGAAAAATGGAGAGATGTTTATAACTGCCTACCAAGCTAAACTCTTGCTCTTTTCCGAGTGCTGAAATTGATTTTCTTCATGTAAATGATCTTCCATGATTTTACTCCAATTGTCCATGCACTTCCCTCCCATGGACATTTCACCATATAGAAAGAAAAAGTACTCCTGTAGCCAGATCCTTAAACTGAGGGGGGTTCGATCCCTCTTCATGATGGGAGGCATAAAACGTGAGAGGCCTGTACTTTATGCAAAATGCAGCTTTCCGTAGCTGCATGTCAAATTTCGCCATCTTTATGAATTAGCCTAATGGTCAGAAAGGGGGGAGCAGTTTAATTCCTTTGTTGGCCTCAGTGGTTTCAGTAAGAATCTCCTCCCTCTGTGCAAAGTGCCACAACCAACAGGTATCTAAGCTACACCGGATGGGATTTCCTTTTCAATTCAAGCTGTGTAATAGCCATGAGGTTCAAGCTTCACTGGGCTCCACTTTGTGATCCAGCACAGGGATTCCCCAAGAGGGGAAGCAGGAAAACTGGAAGAAATCCACAGCTGGTGGAGCTGTTGAACTCACCTGGGGCTCAGCTGAGATGCTGCTCCCTGAGCTGTTGTTTCTTGCAGCTATGGCTCAATCCTACTCTCCCAGTGTCATGCACACCCACCCCGTCTGACAGGAGCAGCTTTGTCACTGCCAACATCTCCTCTTTGCACTGATGCCTCCCCTCTACCGTTCTAAACAGTTCCCTGAAAACTAGAATGGAAAATGTGCTGAAAAGGAAGATGTACACAAATACACAACAAAAACTGCCAAGTACTCATTAGTAGCAGAGTATTCACTCAAGGTGTAAAAAATACATGTTTTTCCCTGAGGACTGTTCTTCTCTGTCTCCAGTTCACAAATTGTTCTGAGTCTCATGAGATGCATAATTCTTTGTAACTACACAGGGGGTTTGGATTTTTACAGATGTGTAATACTTACTTCTAAGTCCAAACTTGAGAACGCAAATTCTCTGGAATTTTCGCTTTTTAATCTTAAAATCATATGCAGACTGGATTTTTTTCCTAGTGCTTCTGCAATTGTGATGACTGGGTCCATGAGCTCATGTATTTAAAAATTCAAACAATAAAAACTGGTTTAGTAGTGGCAGACTTTTGTCAAGGACATAAGATAAGCACTATCAAATAGAACACTTTATAAGTGAAATCACTGTACACAATTCCCTTATTTAAGCTTATACTTTTTTAGTCCTATATTTACTGTAGAAGCCTTATGTATTAAAAATCTGGTTTTGCACCCTTCTGTCATGTCAACAAAGCATTTGAAGTCCTATATTATTTACACGCGTTTGTGAAGACAAACATTTAGGGTATCATTAAAATTAAAAGCTGTGTAAGCTCAATCTTAATTCCTTTAATGTTGAATTAAACTGAGCTTGCATAAATCGGCTCTATTTAATATCCAAACAAGGGGCTCTGATCATTTATCTAAGTAAGGAAAACAGTTACAGAAGGTAAATATGGACACCCACTTCCAAGAGAATACTGCTACTCCCACATGAACAATTCTCGTAACAGCACTGATGATGCTCATTTTGTTTCAGTGTCAGAGCAGAGAGCTGAACTGGAGTCACAGCCTGTTTTATATCCCTAAACCAGCCTGTATTCCTGTCTCCAGATTTGGCTCAATCTTTTTTCTGATTTTCTCCACTTTTTCTCTTGCTACACAAATAAGGAGGAATGGATGAAGTGAATCAGAATAAAGTATAACTCCAATTACTCTTTGAAAACAGAAATAGTAATGCCTACTCCAGTAGTGCAGAAAACAACATTAACGTGACTTACACCTTAAAAAATAGAAAGGAAACATTTAGTACAGCTCTTTGATCTTGTTCTCTCCAGCTCAACTGTGTTTTTCCCACTGTGTATTTGTAATAAGGCTTAGGATAAATTCCTATTCCCACTGACTGAGAAGGTCAGGAATTTACTTTTTGTTTAAGTGGAAACAAAAGAGACAGGTGACATTTTATCAGCATAGCAAAAATTTCAAGTGTTATATAATTCTTTTCTAATATCATGACTCAGTTCAAGGACTTGAAAAAATACAGTTGGAAGCAGGAAGAAAAGGTAAAACCTTATTGATGTGAACTCTTCTTCCTAAAATGATGTATCATATTCTGAACAAAATGTTTCAGTTATGTGAACCATGTGTGCAAAGATTTTTTTAAAAACTAAATGTGTTAAGTATGAACACATTAAAAAAGCCAAACATGGCTTATAAAGTCCATGTACAAATCCACGTCAAAAACTAGAAATTACAGTTTTCCATGAGTGTAAGAATGGGATGTAATCATCATATTTTAAGTAATTTTAACATGTTCTTTCTTACAGTAGGAAAAGAAATGCAGGACAAAGGCAGACCATACCTTGAGTAAAATGAAACAAAGATATAACTGAGACAGATGCAGCTATTTTTATTATTTTAGCTGGCTTTTTCAAAGCCAGTTAAAAAGTGGTATTGTTAGTAGAAAAATATAAACATTACATATTATGAATTTATTTTTGCTTTGTTCACTTAGGGAAAGTTTCCAGAATGATCAGTCCGTTTATTAGGATAAGAACAGTAATTACTTTTAAACAATATATCAGATCAGAGGTATATGTCCTGTTAGGGTTTACATTCTTATGAAAACTAGGGCAACACCAGCATTTACTTTTTATATAGGAGAGAAAGTAGCTGCCTTCATGCTGAGCTATTCTGTTTCTTTTTCTTCTTTTGTACTGGAGCTTCCAGCTTTTGTTTCTCTGGAATAATTTTTCTCTTTCTTTTTGCTATTTTAACCCTTTTAGTAGTCCAAAAATCCTTGTTTATCGTGGCTATTGATGATTTCTCATCTTCTGCTTCTGAAAAAAAGCAGAGAATCATTCACACTGACCTTTATGCCCAGTCTTTGTAATCTAAATGGCACAGAGACTGTTTTGTATCTCATTTTAAAAAAGGGTTATAAATAGCTTTTTATTTTACAGTGGAAAGCACCATTTATGCTAGTTTTGCCTGTGAAATTAAAATATATAAAGATCAAATATGTAAATAGATTACAATGCAGGAAAACAACAGCAGAAAACCCAAACAAATCTGAGCTAGACTTCATGAGTTTGCCCAGCTACAGTGGCCTCAGGCCTAATTTTGCTTATAGGAAAACAAGATGTGCAGTTCTATCAACTGTTTATTTTCTTATCTGTCTCAAAAGTTTCACACTGGGTTCCTCACTATGTTATTACAATAAACAGAAAGAAAACTTTAATAGAAGTGAAAAGAGGCTTATGTTTTCCAACAAACATATGGGCTCGAGACACTATCAGATTGGTAAGTGTATCTGAATCACTTGCCAGCATCTCATCCCCACTTCTTCAAAATACCAGAACATTTCCAAATGGATATAGTAGAAATCCCCCACTTGGTGTATTCCATTTCACAGTCACATTAACAATTCAAAACACAAAGCTCTGTTACCTTGAGATGATGTTGCAGTTTTATCAGTGTTTTCTTTCATTTCTGAAGCTTGGTCAAGCCATACTGCAAGACACGTCAGCCTAGCTTTGGTATTGACTTCACACAGTAAAGATGGCCCATCTTTAATCTGAAGAAAACATAAAAGAAGATTATTTAAACCTTATTTTATTTCTGGTTGAATTTAATGAAGTATTTGAAGCAAGAAAGCATCTTACTGCCCACTGTCATTGTTAGGCAATTGTATCACTCAGCTCTTGGAATACAAATACTCTATTACAGATATCAGGGGATAAAGTGTAACAGACACATGTGCAGTGTTCACAGCATCAATGTACTGGAAACTACTGTTTTAGGATGTTCTACCCGTCAGAGCTGGACAGAGCAGCCCGCAGAGTTATGCAAAACTCTGCCTACAGGGAAAGGGATTTGGTCAAAATAAATACAGTGTTACACAGAAAGGTAAAGAGTTCCCTGGTCACTCTGTCAGTTCTGTACAAGGGGAACAGAAATGTACGGTTAAGAGGAAAGAGGGACATCACTCCTGCACTTTTAAGTACAAATTAATCAGTGGGTGAAATTAAAAACAGGCAAATTCAGATTTGAAGCGTATATATGTTGAGAAATAATTATTTGAACTATCCAAGATACTTATCCTAAAATATAGTAGATCCTTTGTAACGAGGCAAAAAATTTTAAAAATCTATTTCTGATTTTAAGAGCAAACAATAAACACAATAAACTTTAAAGATAAGATATGATTCTTTGTTGAACTGTGCTACTCAGAACTGTTTGAAAATACAGGAAACACAAGTACCCAGTACATTTATGTATTTGAATTTTTCCAAAGGATAAGTTCCTCCCCTGACATGAACAACCACCTTCCCCTGCCCAAACCATAGACTTTGTGTTTTTAGAAGAGTAGCAACAGTCATCAACATTACAAAAATTCACAGCAGTCCTTAACTAATTACACAGTCACAACATACATAACTGATTAGTTAGGCATAAGCCTGGCTGGGTCTGATGGGAAGCATGACTTTACATAAAGTGGAGATGAGATCTCATAATATCATCAGATTTTATAGTTTGTTGAAAAAAAAAAGTACAAAGATGAAAAATATACGAGTGCATAAATATATACATCTCTATTGAACGTAACATGGAAGAAGATCAAGACATCCACATTTCATGTAGAATTTCCTCAGTGATTTAAAATGAACTCTTACAACAGAACCGTCTGCAATTCTGGTTCTCTGTTAATTTTCTTAAATGTAACACATAGTCTAATATACCAACCTTATCAAGATCTAGATTCCACATTTTAATGTAACCGTCACTGGATGCAGTAACAATAACATGGTGTCCTTCTCTTTCAAAACTATAAATATCTTTTATTCTGTGAAAAGGAACACATTTTTATCTTATAGCATCACAGTTCACTTCAGACCAGTAAGCTGAGAGAAATTAAAGATGAATAGGCAACAGTCTAAAAAATCAGTTTGAACAAAAAAACCTCCAAAGTTACAGGCAGGAACTTGGAACGTGGATCTGCTTTGAGTGCTGTCATTTCTATTAGGAACATTTGTCTTTGCTAGGCTTATTAGGATTCAATTCAGAACTCTAATACTTTAAAGCATACACTATTAGACACATCAGTGACATTACTGCTAATGCTTTTGTGTTTTGATGAATTCAAAGCAACATTTGGACAAATATTTGGTATTCAAAACCAGAGAATACGTGATTACACTCCTATTGTTTGAACTGAATAAAACTGGTTTGTTTTTTTGAAGCATTCTAAAGAGTCAGATTCAGTAAAGACTGGTTAAATACCAATACACACACACACACACACTCTCAGAGATTTAAAACAGTAATATTCTTAATTCTGTACCCTATTGTTTTTGTAACATGCATGGACAGCACAGTACTTGTGCTCATACAAAAAGCAAACAAGTCTGTTTGGAATTTAGCACATAAATAAATTCACTTTCTATACTAAAATAGCAAAATATGCTGATCATTACAAGCCATTGAACTTTAGAGAGGACTGAGCATTGCCATAAATATTTAAATAGTAAACAAATATAGAATACCTGTTTTCATGAGCTTTAAATTCACACAGGCATTTTAGAGAGTCACAGCTGTAGAACCTAATCATTTCATCATCTCCAGCTATAGCAAGGATACAATCCTTGGAATGGGAAAAGAGAAATGCAAGTGTGATTAATTTCATGTGTTTCAAACCAATTAATTTCCCAACACCTTTCATTTTTGTACTTACTGTAATAAATCTAAGTGAAGAAATCCTCTTCTCTGTCGTAATGGTGCCAGTGATTGAAGCTGTGTCAAGTCTGTAGATATCCACTTTGTTTCTTATCACGGTCACATACTTCTCTCCATCAGGGGACCATTTAATTATGTGTGCATCTGTACACATTGATACAGAGAATCTAAAAGTAAGACTCTTTAGAAGCTGCTAGACACTGTTTTCTACCCAGACCTAAGAAAATATTCAGTGAAAAATCAAAGAAACTGGAATAAACAGCTATTCTCTTAAATGTTTATTTCTGATTATCAAAATCATGTAAAGAAAAACAAACTAAAACGCATTTATTTAAATGCTCTGACCTCAAATTTCAAGGAAAAAAAGGATTTACTTTAGTGGTACTATATTTTCCTTTTGCTAAATGATTATTATTAAGGACATGAGCTTACATATGCTGGCCTGCATGTGTAAAAAAGTCATTGTGAAAGTTTGCAATTAACTGACTTGATTAATTCAGTCAACTTTTCTTTCAGGAAAAATAAAATTATCAAATTGCACTTAATTAGTGGATTTAGATTGATAAACTCACTTTGCTTCAGGTTTTTGATGAAGGCTGATCGTCCTTCAACAAGATTCCAAGTTCTGAAACACAACAACAGGTAATGTGCATTCTGATTAAAAACAGCACAGCAAAACTGAAATCCAATCTGCTGATATGAGGCACCCAAAGGAAGCTTTTAAGCCTCTCTGTGCATTTTTCTGCCTTCTTAATGCAAGAGAAAATGATGAGTTCATATATTGCTTGCACGCTATAATGTTGAACTTGTGTTACTTGTTTTCTAAACCATCATTTGCAATACTGAGCCCAAAAGGAGGCCAATAGCAATTTGTGCTGTAAAAATAGCATTTTATATCTCTAAAACAGGTATCTACAGCAGAATGGAAACACTCCAAGTGAAAAATCACAATAAAAAAAACCTGGCACTTTTCAAAAGTTTAAGCAAATTGTGTTCCAAAATGCAAACATATTTATAAATCGACAAGTAAGTTGTGGAGAGTCAGAGCTCACAAGAAGGTATGCTGGCACTTAGAACTTCAAAAGACAAACCAATGGATCTTTGAGCCATTTGATAACAAATATGTTTCATCAGTGTTGCATGGCCTAATCCCAACATGGAATTGTTTCTTATAACACCTTATTAAGAGTTACTGAATTACAATTCTCAGCATTCCTTCATCAGTTTTGACTCACCTCAATGTTTTATCTGTTCCAACTGACAAAGCTAATTTCCCAGAAGGATGAATAGAAAGAGATGTCACATGTCCCCTGAACAAAACAAAACATTAGTCACATGTATTATTTACAAGGGAAATAGACATGAAAATGTACGCGAATATGAAGATCTAAGAAACTCACTTATGTGCCTTAATGGATTTCAGACATTCCCATCTCTTTGTGTTCCAGATACAGATGAGTCCATCTTCAGCCCCACTCAGTAGATGTGCCGTCCCATAGAACTCCAAACAAGTTATCGTGCCTAGAAATACAATTAAAAATGTGGTACACACTGAACAGTTATTGCACAAATTAACAGAGAACATACGACATAACAGAAAAGCTTCTTCCATCAAGGCATGACCCCCACTACCCTAACCTTGGGAAAATCTAAATTATTTCGTAAGTATTTCTTCAAAAACCCCTCAAAACCTCAAACTTTCTTGCTATATTCAACAGTGTGTTATGCTCTATCAGACACCCTTTACCCACACACGTCTGAAGTCCATCTGGTCTGTTCTCTGTCACAGCAGTGCAGAGCACAGAGTACAGTCTTTCCTGAGTACTCAAACACCGTGGCAGAGATGGCAGAGAGCCTCTATCAGTGACAGAGGCATTCCTGCTCCTGTCAAAGCCCTGCTCCTGACACACAGCTGAATTTAGTGCTCATGCTGCTTCTCCATAATCACCAGATGTAACATACACGAGTTAAATACAGCTACCATGCTCAAGCTAGCTCCTGGATAATTTTGGTTAATCAATACCAAGCTACAAATGACTCAAACAGATTTATTTGGACAGCCATTAACAGATGACTGTACCAATGATACAGACAAAGGGTACACCCTCAGCAAGTCTGCAGATGACACCAAGCTGTGTGAGTGGTGAGCGGATGCCATCCAGAGGAGGTTGAACAAGTTCAAGTATTGGGCCACGGGAACCTCAAAGTTCCACAAACCACAGTGCAAGCTGGTGTCAGCACAGGCTGGGGCTTGGACACATTGAGGGCAGCTCTGCTGAGAGGGACTTAGGCATGCTGAGGGATAAGAGGCTAGACATGACCCAGCAATGTGTGCTTCCAGCCCAGAAAGCCAAATGTGTCCTGGGCTGCATCAAAGGCAAGGTGGGCAGCAGGTTGAGGAAGGGGATGCTACCCCTCTGCTCTGCTCCTCTGAGACCCCACCTGGAACACTGCATCCAGCTCCAACAGGTCCCCAGCATAAGAATGGTGGAACTGTTGAAGCAAGTCCAGAGAAGGGCCATGAAGATGACCATAGATATGGAACACCTCTCCTGCAAGGCAGAGCTGAAAGAATTGGAATTGTTCATTTGGGAGGAGGCTGCAGGGAAACCTTATTGTGGCCTTCCAGTAGTTGAAGGGGGCTTGTAAGAAAGATAGGGACAAACCTTGTCAGGGTTTGCAGGGCCTGTTGTGATAGGACAAGGGGTAATGGTTTTAGACTCAACAGGGTCAATTTAGATAAGATGTAAGGAAGAAATGTTTTTATAAGGACAGCAGTGATACACTAAAACAGCTGCCCAGACATGTGGTTGATACTCTGTCCTTGGAGACATTCAAGGCCAAATTGGATGGGGCTCTGCATAACCTGATCTGGTAAAGATGTCCCTGCTCACTGNGTGGTGAGCGGATGCCATCCAGAGGAGGTTGAACAAGTTCAAGTATTGGGCCACAGGAACCTCAAAGTTCCACAAAGCACAGTGCAAGCTGGTATCAGCACAGGCCGGGGCTTGGACACATTGAGGGCAGCTCTGCTGAGAGGGACTTAGGCATGCTGAGGGATAAGAGGCTAGACATGACCCAGCAATGTGTGCTTCCAGCCCAGAAAGCCAAATGTGTCCTGGGCTGCATCAAAGGCAAGGTGGGCAGCAGGTTGAGGAAGGGGATGCTACCCCTCTGCTCTGCTCCTCTGAGACCCCACCTGGAACACTGCATCCAGCTCCAACAGGTCCCCAGCATAAGAATGGTGGAACTGTTGAAGCAAGTCCAGAGAAGGGCCATGAAGATGACCATAGATATGGAACACCTCTCCTGCAAGGCAGAGCTGAAAGAATTGGAATTGTTCATTTGGGAGGAGGCTGCAGGGAAACCTTATTGTGGCCTTCCAGTAGTTGAAGGGGGCTTGTAAGAAAGATAGGGACAAACCTTGTCAGGGTTTGCAGGGCCTGTTGTGATAGGACAAGGGGTAATGGTTTTAGACTCAACAGGGTCAATTTAGATAAGATGTAAGGAAGAAATGTTTTTATAAGGACAGCAGTGATACACTAAAACAGCTGCCCAGACATGTGGTTGATACTCTGTCCTTGGAGACATTCAAGGCCAAATTGGATGGGGCTCTGCATAACCTGATCTGGTAAAGATGTCCCTGCTCACTGCAGTGGGGTTGTACTAGACGACTTTTAAAAGATCCCCTCCAACCCAATCTGTTCTGTGACTCTATCATGTACTTTTCAGCTGTAATTCAGGCAGCACATACAGTGGGAAATGTACCAGGTTAACTCCTCTGGCAGCCTGCTCTTACACAGAAACTCTCTTTTGTGTGGCTCATGTACACTTGTGACAGGACAAGAACGCTGGGAAAGATGGTAGCTGGGAGTAGGCATGGTATAGATAAACCGTCCTGATAGAAGAAAAATGGCACATAAGCCATTTGTGGGTCATAATTTCTTAACCAGTTAAAACTACAAACAATTTAAAGCAGCAACAATATTTGTGAGCTAATAGCAAAATGTTTTTTTTTTTTACCTTTTATGCTCAAAAGCTTACCTTGCTTGTATCATGACATCTTCATGGCTGAAACACCACCACTACTACAGTACTTATCAGTACTTACAGTATTACACTACTTAATAGAAAAAAAAATCAGTTTTCTTCTTCTGGCAAGGGCCAGTTTTTCAGCTACATTTTTTTTTATTTATGTTTTTTACAAAGAAATGCTCCCTTACCATTATGCTGTAGCAGCGCCCCATGTTCTATCTTCTTTTTCATGTCATAGATTTGGATTGTCTCATCTCTGCTCCCAGTGACCACATATCTGTTATTCACTGCTACTGCTGACAACGAGGCAGAGTGGGCATGATGTGTAAAATCAGGGACGACTGTCCAGGACTGTAAATGAAATGCAAAACAAGCAGGTCTTTCTCAAGCTTACCATAGAAAGCTTCCACTTCATTGTCCTGTAATTTTATTTTTTAAAAACAAAAGCTGAAAAAGTATATTTGTAAAATTCAGAATCACAGAATCAAACAGGTTGGAAAAGACCTCTGGATCATCATGTCCAACCCGACTGAACATCACCTTCTCAACCAGACCATAGCACTGAGTGCCATGTCCAGTCTTTCCTTCAACACCTCCAGGGATGGAGACTCCATCACCTCCCTGGGCAGCCCATTCCAATGTCTAATCACCCTTTCTGTGAAGAAATTCTTCCTAATGCCCAACCTAAACGTCTGCTGGTACAATGGGAGGCCAAGTCCTCTTGCCCTGTCACTGGTTGCCTGAGAGAAGAGGCCGACCCCCACCTGGCTACAGCCTCCTTTCAGGCAGTTGTAGAGAATGATATTGTCCTATCTGTGCTTCCTTTTCTCCAGACTAAACACTCGCAGCTCCCTCAGTCTCTCCTCACTGGACTTGTGCTCCAGGCCCTTCAGCAGCCCCACTGCCATTCTCTAGACCTGCTCCGGCATCTCAGTGTCTTTTCTGAACTGAGGGGCCCAGATCTAAACACAGCACTCGAGCTGTGGCCTCCCCAGTGCCGAGTACAGGGGGAAGAATTCTACTTAGCTGTAGGCATAAATGGGATCTTACTGAGTTAATGTGCTGTTAGGGGATTAGTCCAAAGGATTTAAGCGTGCAAACCGCCCCTTGTAATCAGTGCTGCGCTTAGACGAAACCGTCCCTGTACAGAGATAAATCCCAAGGGCGAGAGAGGCGGATTCTCTCGTTTTCCATCGCGGCGGGCTGCAGACACGCCTTCCACCTGGCTCCAGCCCCCGTCCCATCCATCCTCCGCGCCGCGCCGGGAGGAGCGGCCTCGCACCGCGGCCCCCCGCACCCACGTGGCCGCCCGCAACCCGGAGGCTCCGCGCTGCCGGGAGCCCTCCGGGGCAGCGAGGGGGCCGAGCCTGGCGGCAGAGGCCGCGGGAGAGGCCGCCCCGCCCCCGCTGCGCGCTTTAAGAGCCCCGGCGGCGCCCGGAACCGCGGCTGCGGACGGGCGGGACGGTGAGTGCCGGGGCGCGCTTCCACCGGGGCGGGCGGGGCATTTTCCCACAAACTTCTCCGGAGGCGTTCGAGACCGGGCCGGATGGCGCTCTGAGCACGCCGGTGTCGCGGACACGTCCCTGCCCGTGGCACGAGGTTGGAACCAGATGGCCTCTAAGGTCCCTTCCAGCCCAGACCGTTCAGCGATTCTGCGCTTCTCCCCTGCCCCCCTTCCCCCCGCTCCGTTACCTGGCCGTGCCGCGTGGCGAACCCCAGCAGCACCTGCTCGTAGCACCCCGCCACCAGCTCCATCCGCCACCGCTCGGCGCCGCCCCGGGCCTCCCGCCGGCTCTTCCGCCCGCCCGCCGGCCCTGNGAAAACGGGCGCGAACCGATTTATTGGGAACGAAGCGGGGTGGGATGGGCCGGGGTGTTCCGCCCTTTCCCTTCCCCGGGGCTGCGGGGCCCCCGCCTCTCTCAGGGCGCGCGGGGCGAGGAGGCCCCGGCGGCGCTTGGGCCGAGGCGCCCGAGAACCAGCGCCTCCCCAGTCCCGGGCCCCGCCGGCCTTTATTGTTATTTCGTCGGGCCGTTTTCTATTTTTTCATGGGTTAATTTCTTATCGCGCAGTACAATGAGCGGGAAGCGCGGCCCGGCGCCAGGGTGGCCGCTCGCGGAGGGCCGCGGCCGGGCGGGGCGCACTTGCGGTCGGGCGCTTCCCGTCGTGCCGAGTGGCTCGGTTAGAGAAATGCGTCACGGCTCGGGCCTGGGCCCGGCCGGGTCACCGCGCCGGCCCCGAGAGCCCTGAGCGGCTCTCTCCTCGCCGTGACCTGACCCAGCGCCTCGTGTGAGCGAAATTAGTGCCGAAGGAAGCGGCGGGCATTACTCGCTGCCTGGGTGAATGGTGTTTGCACGGGCGATTCAGGCTGTGAACGGCTTCGCCCACCTTTTTGCCCGTATGAACGCAATAATGCAAGAAAGTGGAATAAAATAAAAAGCTGCTATGGCGTGTGTGTAATCCGGTTAAGGATGTGTTTGAATTCTGGAGGTTGATGCTGTCCCGCTGCTTAAATGAAAGCTAGCTGTGACCGTAGATATAGTTAGAGCAAATGCAAAAAAATGTATTACATTAATACATGCTGTTTTAACTGCTTTTAAAATGGTTTTGTTTTCTAGTGAAAAGGTCAACATCGGACAGGAAGGCATACGAAACCGGTTTTGCATGAAAGTTGGTGATAGCCAACTGAGAAGCAGTTGCATCACTTGCCTCCTGATAGCCTCTTGCAACAAGAGCGCTCTGTTGTGTGAGCCATCTTCCATTAGGTCTGCTTGAGCGATTAGTGGTAAGTTTAAAAAAAAGTTACTGCACAGCTGTGAATTCAAAAATCAGTATTTCAGTGTTGAGAGCGTGGAGGAGTTTATGGCTCCTTTTATTAAAAACTAATGTTAGAGAAACATCGTTATGTGGATATTTGCATGAATAATGATCACCCTTAACAGGAAGAAGTTGCTGCTGATAATTTTTTTATAATAAACACAACTACTTTCAGTTGGCACGTGCTCAGTTTAGCATATGCTAACCTTACTGGTATTTTAGGCTGGTGTTTTAAGGGCTTGTTTGTACTTGACTCTTTTCTTGGCTTCACAATGGCTGTGGGGATGAAGTCCATAGTTAATAGCACCATGCATGGATGCTCTAATTATGGTTTATGGCTATCTTGTGTCAAGTTAGCCTAATCCATTTTCAGAGGTAATGCTCTGAACTGCTCCTCTCTGCAGGCAAGCCTTTAAGGCATTGTAGCTGCTCTGTGTTTATTGCATTATGTGGCTGTGGATTTAATCAGACAATGTAAAACATTACATAAATTCTTGCATGGAAGTGGGAACTAGAACTTTAGCAGTCAAGTATCTGCACAGGATTTACACCAGATCTAAAAATCGATAGGGGTGTGTGAAAGTAAATGCAGAGTATTTTGCAAATGAAGTTGGTTTTTGCACTGATTTATATTTGTTGGATGACTAGGGGTAAAAGGCTAAAGGAAGGGTATTGGGATTAACAGAGTTACATAGCTCTTCAGGAAAGTGTGTCCACTGGTTTAGTGATGGCAGTAAAATGTTATCTGCTGGTTTTTGTTTTGATGGTAATGAGTGAAAAAGGCAAATATGTGGAAAAGGTAAGAGAGGGAGGAGAAAAGGTGCAGAGACAGATTGTGTTTGCTTGTTCTGTGCCCTCATCCTGCTTTTATTTCTCATATTCTTTTAGCCCATAGGAAGTGCCACTGCTTGTTTCCAGCTGCATAGTTTGTGGTACAAGTGAATTTAAATTCGGCTAAAAGGGGAAGAAACCAGGGGAGATGGTACAGAACATACTGAAGCCTGTATATTTTGCCTTGCTTTTAACTATTTTAGAACCTTCTGGATTACTGGGTTATTGTACATAGGTATTCAGAATTAAGGGTAAGGTATAGATGACTTAAAAGATCTCTAGAATTTTCTAGTGCTTTAGACAGTGGGAAAACTTTGTGGTCTGTTACAGTTTAGGACAGTGAAGATTATATCTAATCATAATCCTATTGGCCATATAGCCTGCTTATCTCCATTGTTTTAGCTGTGGTAAGTCAGAACTTAATTTTTTAAGTTCTGAATTAAGAACATTAAAGCATATGGTGGGGTGAACGTATTTGGAAGTAATTAATATTGAGGAAAAAAATCCTTCATGTTCTTTTTCTCCTCAACATATTTTTCAGCTGGAGGAGTGTAATAAATTGAACCTGTGCAGTCATACTGTTTGAGAAAGACAGAAGACAGTTCGAACCATGGCAAGCCAGGTAAGATCATTTAGTCAGAAATACAGGCTTGCAGTACCTAAATGGATTCCAGAACCATACTCAGAATTCCTAATAAATATAAAGCTGACATAGCTAGCTTGCTCTGAGTTGGGTGTTCCTTTAGGCTTATGATTTCTTCCGGCAGTGTGGTAATTGGTGGCTGTCCTCAGGACACTTTACTGTGTCAGCTCCAGCAGTTTGGGGGGCATTACATGAAGCTTTGTAGTTTGCATTATTTGAGCGCGAGTTCTTCTGAAGGACCTTGCGCGTAACACTCTATATAAGATACTTGTGGAGATGTTATAGAGGAAGAACATTAAAGCCTGCGTAAGTAAATGCTGTGGAACTCTTATTCCTGGAAGTCCTTGTTCTTCAGAATCTTAATTGAGGGAGGCAACCGGTGTTATTAATAAGGCTGTTTCCCCTCTTCTGTGTAGTTACCCCACTCACTTCCTTTTTGAACTGTGGTTTTTGGGGTTTAAGGTGTTTTGTTTTTTCCTTTTTTTTTTTTTCTTCCCCGAGAGGCACTTTTTATGCCTCTTTATTCCTGGCCTTGCATCTGGGTTCGAGTTTTCCCTCAGCCAAGGTAGTGCCTGTTCCTGGTCTGCTTTCTCCTTAAATTCCATTAATCGGCCTCTTGTTGTTCCTGGCCTGGGAGACTGACTCATTGCTGGATAGTGAGGAGAGGCATCTCACAGAAGAATTCCTAGGCGAGGGGAGATAGGGACAGCGAAGATCCCTTCTAGGCAAGAATGACAATTTCCCTGCCTCTTCATCATGCAGATTGTGCTGCGGCAGGGTTTTTTGCATCCTGGAGTTCAAGCGGAACAAAGTCCAGTCCTAAAGCTAATTAACATTTAGGATTGGCCAGCATCAAAAGGCTATCTGGTTTGTCCCTAATTCCCAGAGGAAGCTGTCAATCCTTTAGCCAGCTTGACAAGTCAGGGGAATATGGCTGTTCATACAATCCTTTGGCTCTGTTATTTTTGCCAGGCGTTTTCCCCAGAGGCTGCTTTCCCTCATGGGAGGCGGAGGGAGAAATGGGACCCCAGGCTTCTTTCAAGGGCAAGGTGAATATGGGGAAATCACCTGTGGTGATGGGGAGTGGGAGGGAGGAATGTAAATGAGGCTAAATACTATAAAGGCAATTTTTTTTCTCTCTACAGGACTTGATGGCAAAAAAAAGAGAATGTCTCCAGGCCTACAGCTGGTGGAGAACACCACAGAAGAAACGGAAGAAAAAGAACAAAATAAAACCAGGAAGAATAGAGTTTGTCCCTAGTGGTACTAACACAACCAGGTAAAGACCTTTAGAAAGTAGCAGCTCTGACCCTTGATCTGTTTTAAATTGCTAATGACTAGTGAATGCCATCAATTATTTTAAAAATCCTGAAATGGCACACCTGGTGTCTATACATTAAAGTATTGCTTATGGAATTGTATTGCCATTTGAATAATGAAGATTTTTTCCTAGTTTGTCTCTCTCACGATCACTTGTGATGCGGTGTCAAAGTAGTCCTAGCTCTTTTTGAATTCTGTCTGTAACTTAATATTTTTTCTTGATATTTTTGGGTGTCCTGCCCTTCAGACAGCAAACAATACTTTCTAAAACCAACTTTTAAAAAGATTCTTTAATAAATTTGGATCTTTGTTGAAATGCTCGCAAAAGCGGTAGAATGGACTCAGAGAAATTGAGAACTTGCTGCAGTGATGGTATTGCAGTTCTGTACACTGCTCAGCTGAGATTTGCAGTTAATACTCTCTTCCTATTTTGTTTCCTAATTTGTCCAGTAATAACTACTTGCTTGTATATTAGGGACTTCAATACTGAAATGAACTGTGTTATTCGCAGACTTAATGGTGGTTCTCTTATCTTTTTTAAGACCCGATTATTCAATATTTGTTGGGGAGCTGACTCCAGAAGTAGATGATTTTCAGCTCTATGACTATTTCCTAAAGAGGTACCCCTCATGTATTGACTGCAAAATAGCAACAGACCTGCTGGGATATTCCAGGTAATGCCTGTGAAAATGTGTTAATGCTGTCAGTATGCTTGTTGCTATAAGTAATATATAAGAACTTGCATTTGAATTGGTTTTGAATTTTCTTCAGAGGCAGGAAGAGATTAGTCTCTGGCATTGTTTTTTAACAATAGAGATCCTTGTGGTTCTAAGACTTCATGGGTAGTTTTAGCTGTTAATGCGTTAAGCTTCAATTCAGCCAAATGCATATGTGCCTGAAAGCAGTTAGATGGTGGGAGAAGGGAGACATCTGCATGGACATCTGTGCTTGCCCACAGCAGTGTGTCCACTTAGTCATGTGCAGTACTGAGGACAAAATTATTCCCTTCTTACATGTGGAAGAGAAGTGTAAGGCCTAACAAATCTTAGGGGGTTGGAAAATGGAACTTCTAATATTCTAATATTAGTAAATAAAGCTTAGTAGAAGTTACACTGGCCAGGCAGAGTGAAGCAGGGTTGAGGGAGTTTGCAGTTCAGAAAACACTGGCTGTAATGGACTAATTGAAGAAACTTTAAAACAAAAAAAAAAAAAATCTGAGAGAGCAAATTTAGAAAGAATGTTAAGAGCTGTAGAGCACTAGGAATGGGTTAATACTGATATATTAACTGTTGTAAGTGCAGAAACATAGAATCTGGTTACTTACACAAGACAGCAGTTAACATGTATTGTTTTCGCTGGCTTTTCAGCAAGTTGCATCTAATGCTATCAACAAAGCTTTTTGCTTCTGGCCCAAATTTTTAATTTTGTGAAAGCATCTTCTGTGCATGTGCACATGCCAGAGAGGTTGCTTAGGTAATAGAAGCTATAGTAGCTACTATTTTCTGTTTTCACAAAGACAGAAATTGAATTAATTGGCTTTGTAACTGTTATGAATACTAGAATTTGTTTTCTCCCTTTTGAAAATTGTAGAGGGTATGCCTTTGTCAGATTTGGTGAGCAAGGTGATCAGATGAGGGCACTGCAAGACTGCCAGAATGCACCAGGTCTGGGGGGAAAACGAATCCGGCTGAGCATAGGAATTTCTAAAAGGTAACAAATGAGTCGTGCATTGATATAGTAATTCTAAATAATCAGATTCTTTTAGATCTGCCTTTGTAAAACTGTGGCCCTTGCTATAATGGCTGTACACAATGCAAAATCACAGAAGCATTATGTTTTGACTGCCTGGATCCATCAACCTCTTTGAGGATTGCTGGGGAAATCCAACTCCTAAGTCTAGCCAGATCTTATAACTTGGGCTTAGCTGCTGTTGTGACCAGCCTTAATGTTTACAGTAGTGAAGCTGAATGCATTTTTAAGTATTTCAAGTTTGGGCCTGAAGAAGGTAGAAGGGACAAGTATGTTTTTATCCTAAGAAGCTTTTCTTCTAGGCCTTTCCCCTGGCTTAGACAAGGTAGCACACCGTTAGTTTTAAAGTAGGCTGGCAGAGGAAGGAACTCTTTGGAAAAATACAGAATATAGAGGGGAAGAAGCAAAGGACATGTTGCTTGAACAGTTTGTTTAGAATACTACTCTTTGCTTCCCAAGTGGTTAGAGCAGCAGGAAATTTAAAGTCGACCGTGTTTGAGAGGGTTGGTTTATTTCTGCCATCACAGTTCTCTCAGTCAGTTATTTAAGACAATCCAGTTAAGAGAATTGATACCAAATTTGATAAACTTTAATCCAGAATACAGACAAAAATAGAACTTTCTATGAAACAATTTCGGTATATATTCTGAGGTTAGCTTGTGTGTTCTGTTAGAAGGCTAAAAATAACAGCTTCTGCTTCTCTTCCCAATTTTGCCAATGTTGCCTCATTGCTTTGGAACAGAAATGCCCTTACCCAAGAGAGCACTGTCCAGATTTGCTTTGACTAATTTGCTTTGAAAATGAGGTCCCAAAAAAAGTTTTCCTCACTTCTGCTATCCAGAAGAATGTCAGCACTATTTTTCAGTTTTCCTTTCGTACAGAGATGGATGTAGGAGAGAAGTTGGAAGCAGAAGACTGAGACATTATGAAGTCATTTGTTTACTACAGTAGTAGGACAATAAAATACCTATTTATTAGAATGTATGTGTAGCATTCCCAGTAATGAAGCAAAAATGTAATGTAGATATTGAAATACACACCACTAATCTACACCTGTTTCTGAACGGCTGAGTATGCTCTTAGAGCATCCAAAAATCCAGCCATCAGAGTAGTTTGTCATGAAGTCACTTATATTGGAAATGATTTCTGAGCTCCTTCAGTTTGTGTTCTTGGCAAAGCGCCCCAATCTGTACTTTCTGTAGCATAGTGGAAATCGAGACATTGGACACTGCAAATGCAGGAGTTCTGCTTATATGTAATCAGTGAGGAAGTGTCTAAGCATAGGGGATTTCTTGGAATGTGCAGCTGATTTATCCCAGTGTTTTTTGTGTAGTGTATCTCCGTTTTAGAACAGACCGTTCTTGTTCAGTGATACTTGTCATTAGTCACCTTGAAGTCGTCCATGCGAAAAATCTGCTCAGGAGAGGGAAAGCAGTGACAACTAATCACCTGGCCCTTTGGTCTTCATAACTAATGAGTTTTGTAATTTTCCTGCTGCTTTGGCTTCATTCTGGATAACGGCAGCGCTGACTTCACCTGACAGCTAAGCTTTGGCAACTGTTCAGGGACCAAAACTTGAGAAGGTGAAGGTAGGCATGGTAAATTGACAGGCAGTGTCAGATGCTCCTCTGAAACAGATAACCTGACTTTACCCCTTGTTTCTGGAAATAACAAGATTTTGTATAAACAAAACAAAGGATGGAAAAACTAATTAAATGAAGTGTCTTTAAGACAGCAGTGCTTGGTAAAGGTCTCTGATCTTAATGAAGCATTTTTTTGTCAGTAGCTTGCTTAAACAGAGACCAAAAGTATTTAAACTGAATTCAGATAAATGTAACTTGAGTTAATCCGTAGAAACAATTACTTTTGGCTTTGGTGAAGGTGAGCATTTGCTCTCCTCATAAACATAAGGTATTGTGCTGTGATGTAAAACTTAGGCAACTATTTAGAAAAGTTTCCTCATAAATTTGGAAGCTTGTGGAACTTTAACATTGGGTTTACAGTTGTTTGTTCTCAAACTCTTAACTGTCTATACCTTCTCATGTTTCAGACTGAAAGCAGAATTCCAGCGGTACCAGTCATACAACTATAATGATTATTATCAAGATTATCAGAACTACTATTCACAGTGGAATTACGATCCTTATGCCGACTACAACTACAGTTCCTATACTCCCTATGACAGCATGCAAGCTGTTGGAGACTGCTCTTTAGGAGATGCTGTTATGGCTCCAGCTGTTTTTGAGGTAAAGATACACAGTTAATTAAAAAAACCAGACAACTAGTCATATGAATTGTGTAAATCAGAGCAAAAAAGTCCTAAAACTGAAATCATGCAGATAAGCGTGAAGGTTGTTCAGCATTTTGGATTTAGGCACTTGAGTGCATCTGTAGAATTAGATATTTATACAGTAATATTTGTTCACGTATGTCAAATAACAGTTCTGACAGCAAATTTTTGAATTGTTTCTCTCAGCCTGTTTTTCTGATGTACTTTGTTTAAAGCAAAGTAAAGAATTGTTTTGAGATGATCATATATAGGTCAGCCAGTTGATCAATTGCAACTTCCAAAAATGCCTTTCAAGTGGAACAATACTATGATTTTCTTAAAACCCAACCAAAGCATTAAAAAGCAACAAACACCCTACAAGAAGCCCTTCCCCAACAAACACCACCTGCTCCTGCTTATTTTATAATTGTGGGAGGAGAGGACTGTTTGGGAGCATAAAATTATTTTGCATTTGTGATGCTTTCTGAAACTGACTGTGATTAATTATTTTTTTTAGGAAGCTTCAGCTATGACTGAAATCAATGATGACCTAATAACTGAAGGTAATGATAATTCTACCACTGCAGCTTGAATTTAGCCATCCATCTGCCCTTTAGCAATTCAAGCCAGTGACTGTTGGATAAAGAATGGGCTATAGCTAAGATGAGGTAGATTTTTAAAGCTAATAGCGTACACTATGCCAAGTAGAATGGGACATTGTCACCAATGTTTTGCAGTAGGCTTCTTGTAACTTTGCCTTCATTCTCCTTCCAGAATGGTCTGTTGGAGAAGTTACATATCTTTGTATTGATTCTGCTAAGATTGTTGTATGTTAAGCTCATTAGAGACATCTTGTAATAGTGCCCAAAAATTTTAATTATCCCTAAATCTCTGCTTCATGTAGAAATACCAGTATAGTCCTAGCATTTATATACACTTACTCCAAAAGAAGTTGGACTTGTTAACTTTTTTAAAATTCTAGATGAATAAACATCCCACTAGATGTATTAAGTTTGTTAAATCATTAAATTTACGTAAAGTACACTTTATTAGGCATTTACTTCAGGTTTTTGCGTGCAAGTCTCCCAAGTTCTGACACTTCTACTTACCAGGCTTTTATTTGCAGATCCACAGCTGTACTTGGATGTTGATGAAATGAACAGACAATATATGGAGACAAGTGAAGAACTCTATGATGCCCTCATGAATTGTCACTGGCAACCTCTGGATACGGTCACTTCTGACATCCCCTCTGCTATTTAAGTGTCTTATATAGCATGACCGTTATGACCAAGGTGCTAAAATTACATTTCTTCTACATTACTCTAGATCATAAGTTTTAAAGCACAATGATAAGTTGGGGTTTTTTTGCTATGCTTTTGGCAGTTTCTGTAATCTTGTTTTGTTTTGTTCATCACTTGGAGCATCTTGAAATCGTGTAAATATTCTAGAAATGTAAAGAGTTCAATGGGGTCTAAAGATAGACTTACCTGTGTAAATAAAATTTTGTTTCTGCAAACTGGCCAGCAAGGGATTTTACTTACATATGCGAAACGCCTTCTCTTCTGGCTTGTGGAATTTAGCTGGATGCAGTAGGGGTATTTCACCTGTCTTTGGTATGGGCATCAGCACTAGCAAGAACTAGCTCTCACATACTTTGGAGATACCTAAGCAATTTAATTGTAACATACTGTACAGTTTTAACATACAGAAGGGTAAACTCTGAGCTGCTGTAGCTGCAAACATTCCAAAAACTAATGATGATATCTACTGATAATTGTATTCTTGCCCTTCTTGTTAGTCTTCTCACTGACCCTTTACAGCAAAGAAACTGGCGTAATATAATACCTGTTCTTACACATAAAAATCCTTGGAGAAAACCCTGTTAGTTCAAAGGAGGAAGAAAAGCCCATCAGGAATTAAAGTATCCCAGTATCCTCTTCAACTAAGTTACACCTTATCCTAAACATCTGTTACTCATTCAGTCTTCATGCTCAGATGTTTCATAGTGATGACGTTTATAACATTTTAGTAGGATGACAGTTCTCAGTATTCAAGTCAAAAGAGGTTAGGGGAGATTGCAGTGAAGAAAGTTCTTTAAGATATCACCTTCTGAGTGGCTTCCTCTAAACTGTTCTCATCTGAAAGGGTATAAAGTATTTTCCAGTCATAGGGACAGGACAGCTTAAGCTCCTGTTACTACTTAATGTACAGAAAAGAAATTCAGGCTGGAAACAAATACTTTTTGAAGAGAAAAAGGTAGAAATTATTATAGCTAATACATACTAAAGCTACTTAAGGCATTTTGGTACTGCCGTGTGTGTTTGGGGGCAGTGTAAACAATAATTGCTAGGATGGCAGGTTTTTTCTCTTTAATAATGTAATTACATTAAAGTGGTGGTCATAACCTATATGCTGTTCTTAAATGTGAAACTAGTACTGCATTGCAGAGTGATGACTTGGCACAGCAGGTCCCTTCTACCTGTTCACCAGAATCTCCCTCTTTCAGAGTTTAATTTCGGCTGGGATTTTTCTTTTTTAAGTCCCACCCATGAAATACAGATGCTCTAAACTAGAAGTGTCTTTTGGTGTGATACAGGAACTTCATTCTTCCTGGATTTTGGGCATTTTGTATGTAGGAGAGAAAACAAAACCCCTTCATTTAGGCAGGGAGATTATTATCACAGGCTTAGAAATTGTGTCCCTGCTTTGGAGAGAGCTAGTTGCAAAGTGGCTGAATACTGGGATTTTGTAGCTGAATGTTTCCGTGGTGTGAACTGGTCAGTCTTTGGAGGGTCATAGTAGGGAGATTATTAATGGGAATGTGACAGAAAGTGGAATAAATGAAGCAAAAAGAACCTGGATGGGAAAGGGAATTACTTGCGTGCCTGTATAGAGTTGTTTCACAGGATTGCAGAAGGGAGGAAACTCAAGATAGTAGATGCAGGCCTCTTGAATTTGGATGTGGGGGTGTTAAATTTTCAAAACCATGCTGGATTTGATGTCACTTCAGTTGTACTGCACAGCTGTGGTGCCTGAGCTTGGTAGTACAAACCAGTTGCTAGGCAAAGGATTTTGTATCTAGCAAGCACCGTCATCACAAGCTTGAAGATTATAACCCAGGCACAGACCTGGAAGCTTCCTGCTTTGAAGTGCATATCCTGCTTTGCATAGCATTACCTAACACCATACTTAAGCTGCAGCAAGTAATTTGTTTAACCTTCTATTGTGTTATCAGATGCTAAGGGTGCACGTTGGCTTGGTAGAAATCGTGTAGAGTATCCACTGATTTTTAGCTTTTGGGAGGTTGATCCATGTGTGAATTATGTAATGAGGAGCCCATGTAGTTGTGTAATTTCACTTAGATCAGCACTATATCACCATAGCAGATAAACCTCAAAGTCAAGAGTCTGTAGTCACCATATTTATCCAGATCTTACATGTTAGCAAGGTCTCCACACTCTGCATTAGAGAATGTTTTCAGACATGCACCTTCTGTTCTGGCTTGTTAAGTACCCGTATAGTGAAAATACTGTTTATGAAATGCAATGAAAGAGGTTGTTTGGGCCATTAGTTCTGCAAGCCTGAGGAACAGTGAATATATTTTCTTTAGTCATGGAGGAAAAGTGAAGGTGAAGAAGGGAGTCTGATGGTTGCAGCCTGTGTGATACTGTTTTAAATAGCTCTCTGACTTTGTTTTCTGTTTCCTGAGCCTTTCTAGTCTATACTGCTTACCAGTTAGGAGTGCATATATGGGATCAAGAAACTGTGTGCAGCACCCGTTCTTTACTGTAAAGGCACACTGAAAAGCTTTTCTGTATTTGGCGTAAGCACAAATTAGGAAAAAAGTGAGTGCATCAGATCTGCTGGCATTCATTGCTGAGACTCCTAACTGAGGAAACTTCAGTCCAACTTGCTGGTCCAACTTGCCTGCATTAGCGAGCTTACACAAAGACCCTCAACATGTCCATCATACAGATGCCTGCTCTCAGTTCTACAAAGAGCTGATTGCAGTAGAAACATTAAAAAAAAAAAGTATTGGGAGCAATGTTTTCAACACCACGCTATTTCACTTCTGTGTTTTGTCTGCTTTACCCAGCTGAAACGTTGTGGAGTTTAAGACTGATGAAGGGTTTTGTTTTGTTGTTTTTTTTTTTTTTTTTTTTTAAGAATATCTAGTATTGGTTTTATAAACTCTTCATTGTACCTAGCTGTGATAGATAGTGCCTTTGCCTAAAACCTACTTACTTCTTGAAGAAGAGTAATGTTTTTGTTTTCCACTTCTCTGAACAGAAAAGCTTTAGTACCATGGTTTGAGGGGCTAATGATCCTGCAGTCAGTGAACAGGGAGAAAGAAACAGGCTAAAAACCAGTGAAGACTGAAAAGTGTTCAAAAGGTTAAATGGTACTTAAGCCATGAATGTTTCTTTTTGCAGGGATGCTCTTGGACCAACAGCTTTCTAGCGCTACCTCAAAGTAACTTGCAGATATAACTCACAGGGAAGATTGATGAAATGGTGATGATCACTATCATTCTGCTGGAGATATATATATATTTGCCTTTTGTTTTGTCTCATTTTTAATGACATTTATTTAACTTCATGTCTTTAACTTCTATTGACTCATGTCAATAGACATTGTTTGACTACACCAACAACTATTTCTGAGTCATGAGTTTCTTTAAAGGTATGTCACCATATGGAAATTGTTCTAAATAAGTAAATAAAGCAGCACTTGAATTTACAGAGCAAATGTAGCGTAGCTGCCTTTGACACATATGTGGAAGAGAAAGTCACGTTTACAGCTTACCTTAATATTCTTAGCATGCATAAAGAGAGAAGCTTGTTTTAAATTTGCCCAGCTCCTACATGACCAACACAGGAATGATTTTCGTCAATTCCTCATAGGGGTACCATTTTAGAAGCTAGCATTGTTACTAATGTCTGTTACCAATGGGCACAGTTCCCATCCCTCTCTAAATCTAGCTCTTCCCGTAATTGAAACACATTCTGCTAGCCTTCCTTCCCCTCCCCTTAAGCTGAAAGCTAGCATGGTAATTGGTGCCTGGACAAAATGAGTTACAAATCCAAGCTAAAATAGTATTTTTTGTGTTTTGATAATTATATTGATGTAGATCTTGACATGCCCATTGTAGAAGCAGACCATCATCCTGAGATTAGTCAGCAGCTGTAACACACCAGCCGTTTACACAAAATGAGCTGGTTCTTGCAGGTGACTTCAGACATGCACGTTCCAGGGTAGGAATCATCTGTCACTGCAAGTCATTTCCCTGCGTGTAAAATTGTATTCACAACTGTGGGGCAGGAGAGTAAGAGTGTAGTTTATGAGGGTAAATATCTGGAAAGTAATGCCACCCTGCTGGGTATTGGATAATGGTTATCTCCTGTAGATAATGATAATGGGACAAAGGAATTGAGGAGTCAAGTCATGTAGGAGAGCTGGGAAGACCCCAATGAAGTTCAAAAAAGCCTGTATGAGGCAGCACAAAATTCCCCAGTACCATTTTGTCTTACAGCTGTTCCCACTGTAGCTGCCACCTGTTTACATTTCTGCATGCTTTCAGAATCGCCTTGTTTGAGCCCCCCATAATTCCCCCCACACCTCTCGCAGTTCCACGCACTCTTTCTTCAGGAGCGTGCTGGGATAAATGCTTTGTGAGTTTTTGGGTAGGGGTTTTTTTTGTTGTTTTTGTTTTGTGGAAGGAGTGTATGGTGCATCAGGGCCCTGTTCTAAGTAACATTTTTATTGACTTGTACATAGGGAAGGTGCTTGTGATTTTCTGCACTGCTCAGTTCCATCCTTCCCATGGCAAGTTGATGCTAAAAATAAAATGTGAAACCATAGACTTTTCTCAACTTTACTTTCACTAGAATAAAAAATAAAACACATTTTTACGTATTTTAACTTCGTAATAGGAATGCACTCTCCCTCACGGTTCGAGGAAGTAAAAGCCGTGTTGAAGCTTTTTCCCCCTACCTTATTTCCATATGCCACCACTGAGCGATGAAAAACCTGCACCTGCCGTCTCTCTTGCTTACACGGACCCAGTCGCTCGTGGCAGCCTGGGGGAGCGCCGTGTTCTCCACGCCGTTCCTGGTCAGGGGCAAGGGACCATCCCCCTTACGCTGTCCCTTGGGGGAGGTTCAGCGAGGGCGAGTTGTGTCAGGACGGAGCCAGGCTCTGCTCGGTGGTGCCCCAAGCAGCAGGTCAAGAGGCAATGGGGAGAAACCGATGCACAAGAAATTCCACCTAAACAGGAGGAAAAAAATACTGTGCTAATGACCGAGGACTGGAACAGGGTGCCCACAGAGGTTGTGGGGTCTCCCTCACTGCAGAAATTCAGGAACTGCCTGGATGCAGTCCTGCGCCATGTGCTCTGGGACGACGACACAGCTTGAGCGGGAAGGTTAGCCCGGATGACTCACTGTGGTTCCTTTCAAACCGAGCCATTCTGTGAAAGGCCGCGGGAAGAGGGGAGAAGGCGGTGGAATCACCCGCGGCGGGACCCCGGAACAAACCTGCGCTCCAGCCCTTAAGGCGTCCCTAAGCTGCGCCCGGGGCCGGACGTTTCCTGCGCCACGTCCCTTTGCGGGTCGCGGAGATCGCAGCGAGCGCTTTTCCCGCGCAGCGGGCCCGGCCCGGCCCGGCCCCNCGGCGGCGGCGGGCCGGATCGCATCATGGCCTCGGGTGGCGGCGGCGGCGGCAAGATCCGGACCCGACGGCACCACCTGGGAGCCGCGAAGCCGCCCTACGCGAGGGGCAAGCAGCAGGTGAGGTCGCGGGTCGGCCCCGTGAACGCCTTTCCCTCCTACCCCGCTTCTCCCCGGGCGCTCCCCTCAGCCGCGGGAGGAGGCGCGGCGGAGGCCCGGCCCGGCCCGGCCCGGCAGAGCCGCCTCTTCCCCCCCCGCCGCCCTCCCCCACCCCGCGCTCCGCGCAGCCCCACGTGCGCGGCTCGGGCCGGGGTTTCCCGGTGGAGCGGCCCGCGGGGAGCGAGGAGGGAAGGGTTTCCCGCCGGGGCCGCGGGGATTGTGGGATTTCCGGGCGCTCGCCCCGCTCCGGCACCGCCGGGCTGCGGGGGGGATTCTCGCCTCCCCTTTGTCTCCCGCCTGTCCCCCGCTAGGCAGGAGCGAAGGCGGGAGGAGGAGGAGGAGGCGGCTGGGAAGAGGTAGGTGCGCATTCCCTCTCCTCGCGGCTGGAGCGGGCTGGCTCCCGCTCCGCGGGATGCTCGTTCTGTCTCCGGGCTGCCCGGTTAAATCGTGCTTATATTGATCTTAACTGGGTTATCAAGTTAGAGTTTCTCGTCAGATTTAAATGCATCGCTTCCGATATTTGCCTTTCTTGATAAATTCTAGGTTGCAGATGAGTCTGTGAGGGTGCTGGGTACTTAAGCATCTTCCATTGTTGCTGGGGCGGGGGGGGGGTTGTTTGGTGTGAGGTTTTTTGGGGGTTTTTTTGTTTGATTTTTTTTTAATTATGCTGCCTGCAGAACCCTTAGGTTTCTTCAGTGTGTTGCCTGTACCTAAACATGCTGGTGCAATGTAAGCAAAAAGTAATTCATGAGGCATTTGTTCTCCTTCGTATTGTAGGACAGAATGGATGGATAACAGAAAAAGGCAGTTTGTAAATTGCAGTGCAAAGATCCTATGCCATTTAGAGCAGCTGAAGGGAGTAGAAGCAAAGATCCTTCCCAGGTCCTGTTTGACAGGGAATTTCAAGATGCCTGGAGACACTGCTCTGGAAATGCCTTTCACATGTATTTATGAACCTGAAATTGACTGTAAACCCAAAGCGTTTATATTACCAATTATTAAATTGGTAATATAAGCCAAGAGATTAAATGTTGTATGAAAATTTGAGGTGTGTTACGCATAAATTGTTGCTCATAATAGTCATTATTATTTGGGAAGTACTATACTTAATCCTTTGTATGGCACACTGATCAGCAGTGTTGTCCTTGTAAAGTGGGCATGGTGATGTTTCATCCAAAGAATCACTGCACTTGCAGAGCAAATATTGAAAGCTCTTACGTGAACAACAGAGTAACGTTCAAATTGCAATATCCTGCACGTGTGATACTCTGTAGATAGCTGATAAAACAGATGAATTTAAAATAATTAGGTTAGATGGTTTTCTGATTATTCTATTGTCCGCTATCTCCGTGTGTTTTCTAGTAGGTCTGTTTAAACAATGGGGCAAAGCAAACACGTCCTTGGGGGATATCTGTGGGATTCAGCCCAGAGCATGGATGCTGCAAATCAAATACATCAATCAAAGTAACAAGTAATATATTGGGGAAGAAATGGTAAATAGGCAAACAGATAGGTGTCATATATGTGCATGTGTTGAAAGAGATAGCTTTTTAACCCTATGTAGCTTGCTAACCTGTGTTACATAAAAAGATGAGCTCTGGAGAGATAGCTGCCTTGAACTGGAATTAATTGATAAGTGTTCCTGCTTTCAGTATAACATTCACTCTGTGGAAAGTGTTCTGTGATTTGGTATTGTCTCTCACTAATAAGTTTGGGAAGACATGGAAGTGCTCGATGCATTCTGGACATGATCTCCTACTCCCCTAACTATTATCAATAAGTAAGCTCATAGAAATACTGTATTAAAACTGTTCTAAGCACTTGGGGTCAAGACTGCAATCCTGAAAACTCAATCTCTTATCATCAAGCTCCAAAGTTGCCTAAGCACTGAATGCCGTATTGCCAATACCTTTAAAGTTCTTAGGATATCTGATTCTTTTCCACTTGTATGAAAGATGAGTAGCATGATGCCAGGCTTACAAGGCTGTTGTGTGTTTTTCTGATGTTGTTATGCTTTCTTGATGTTGTTATTTTGCCATAGTCTCCCAGGGAGCTTGGTCAGGTGGGAATTCTCCAGTCGTGCCCAGCGTGCTGCAGAATCAGTCTTCTATAAAGTGCAGCAACGGTGTTAGAAGACATTTGGAAGAGGAGATGCTGCTGCTTTTCAAAAATGATTAGCTAAAGCATTTGTTCAAAATGTGGTAGACCCTGCTTCAGATTTCTTTTTTGCCTAGAGGCATCAACCTACATCTTCCACTTTCTGGGCAAATATCCCAGTTGCCAAGCTGTGTGTTGTCTTTGAGTTCTTCTGACTGAAACTGTGTTATTATCCAGAAAAAGAATGCGTGATTCATTGAGTCGGGAAGAGGATGTATAAGATGTTACCTTCCAAGAGTGGATACATACAGCGTCTGATCCACGATTTCAGAAGTTTTTTGTTTTATATATTCTTGGAATAAACATGCAAACTGCAGAATTTCCTGCCCTTTTCTCCCCAAGTGCCTGATAGAGCCATATTTCATTATGTTTGCATGTGTGTTTTTTTAAGTGTAGAGTCTTTTTTTAAACCAGTCTCAAATAGGAGAGATGAACAGATGCTGCTTGGAGGATGTGACTTGCAGCTTGTATTTTCTCTTGGAAGATGGAGATAGGAGTAGATTTCCTCCACTAGTGAAGGAACTAAACCATGGTATTTTCCTTTCTGAGCTACCATCCTGCCTCATAAAAAGTGCACTGTCAGCAGCTGTGTTATTAAACCAAGAAACAAAAAGTAGCAGCACCAGGAGGTAAGGATGGTATCCACTCACCCACCCTAAAGATTTGAGGTGTGGGAATCACATCTCAGAACAAAAAGAGCCTTTCTGTATGGATAGGTGTTCTTGGAATAGATTTGTGGAGTTCTTCCTATTGACTCTGCTTTTCTAGGGACAGAATATTGACAGCTCCATGCTGAATGCATTGACTATAGGTTATGTTGTGCTCAGCATGCTCTTTACTTGGCCATCCCATGCTGGAATATCCTGCCTCCTCCGCACTTTTTAAGAAGCCTAGGCACTTGGATTAAAATTACAGCTTCTTTGAGAGCTAAGCACAGGCCAAGTGAGGGAGCTGCTGTTCCTGGGTTTCATCTTCCAGATGTGACCCCAGTGGTTCTAAATGCTGGTTTGTCCTGGTCATTTGGATAGACTGATGGTGGAAATTACTGATGTAGATGTGTAAATGGGAGGGATGATGCATTGCTGGCTTATTAAACTGCTTCTAGAAGAGTATCTGTATGTTCCTACTGTTAATTTTACATTTAATTTTGTGCTTTTGCGTGTGTGCACATGCTGGTTTAACTTGGAACAGTGTTATTCTTATCCAGGTAACAGATTTCAGAGATTTTTAAGTGCGGCTTAAAGAAGAGAATAAAATAACTTTTCTTGGTAATTTTTTTAATGCGATAATTAAGCATTCAAATGAAGGAGTCAGAGAATTTTGATTCTCCTGCACTTTTATTTAAATTCATACAGGCAGATTTAAGCTTGAGGAAAAAAAAAACAGTTACCTGAAAAGTGTTTATAACCTTCGCATAAATTTCTATATTCATGTTAAGCTTTAGCTTAGAGCTGTTTGATATTAGAGATAATGTCTGTAGATCAAAACTTTTGCTGAGGAGTGATGTTTTCCTTTTTTCCTACACGTGTATGTGCCAGTGCATATTTATGACGTAGATGTCCAAATCTAAAGATGTTTTCCTTGATGAAACTAGTGTAAGTCTCTGCATGTACTGTAGTTGGTCTTGTGCTGGTACAGTTAGGACGTAACCTGACAAAGGGGTCCAGGAGGTCACTGGAAGCCACTTTCATTAGCCCAGGTTTTGAAAGCCCCTCTTTTTTTTGTGATTTGTGAGTTTCACTAAGTCACTTGAGACAGCCTGTAAGGTTCTTCCCAGAAGGACTAGCTACAGGATCAGGAACTGAAAACTGTATGCAGCAGTGTCTAAAGCATTGATTGCATTGTTGCCTGCTGCTGTCTTGAAGGTAGGCCTTGCTTGGCAGTGACTGCAGGCAGTGGGCAGAAGGGATCTTACAAAGCACAAGGTTTATTTTGTGAGGAAATGTTGAAACTTTGATGCTAAAGAGTTCTGAGAGTATTATATTGAGTAATGTAACCTAGATAATGTTTCATAGACCTTAAACAGGAAAATACTAATTAAAAAAACCTTTTTAAGGGTGTCCATATGGACCTACACAAATGGAATTGTATTAACTTCTGTCAACATAATTGCACCTTGAAGCACACTTAATATGCTTGTATTTGTATGCAATTCTGCTTGATTTGGTTTTGTAGTAAGCTAACACATTGAGCTAAAACAAACAGATCTGAAGAAATGTTTAATGCATTTTTAAAGATATGTTTTAAAAGATGGACTAATAGTCAACGACAGAAGTTTTCTCTCTGTCCCAGGAATATGATAATGTATTAGCAAAACAGAAGTTTAAATTTGGCACTTGGCTTTCTACTGCTGCTATAAACAAACATGGATCCTAATTGGGAAGAACTGAGATATTGACAGTTTTCTCTCATTTAGGCTAGCAGTACCATACACTTGTACAAATTGTAGATGATGATTGCTATAGCATTTCGTTAATATTCTGGGGTTAGCTTCAAAGTGTCGTCATGACAGTCTTGGAGGCTGTGAAGTGTTGAGGACAAACAATATTAGTGAGTGGTATCTTAGAAGAAGAAAAAAGCAGATGAAATAATTGACTGTGTTAGCTGGGACACTGCAAATTGTCTTTGGTTGCTGGCAGCACATCACTTCCTCTGAGTTTTTTCCTCCGGTCAGTAATTAGAATCAGTTCTTGCTCCCCTGCCATGGACAAACTGAGCTGCTGCTGATTCTAACAACTCAGCAGGACAGAGTTCAGAATCTCTTTTGTGTGCCCAAAAATTTTGGGCAAAAGTATTCCAGGTTGGTGCAGTGTGCAGGTTTGAAACCAACACCAGTGAGAGGCTCCAAATCAGAAATACAATTAAATGGCCGGGGGTGGGGNGGGCAAGGGAAACACTGCCCCACCTGGTTTCAACAGCTCATGAAGATGGTGATAGAATACATACTTTGGGCACATCTTACATTGTAACCCAGGACACACAGGTGGTGGGCTGCCATAGCATCATGTAATGAATTCATAACACACTGGATGACTAGCTTAGTGGACATGGGGCAAATGGTGGCTGTTGTTTACCTGGACTTTAGCAGTGCCCACAGGATGGTCTCCCATGTGATCCCTGTTGTCCACTTGATGAAGTACGGACTTGTCAGGTGGACTGTAAAGTGATTGGAAAATTAGCGTGACCTCAAAGGGTTGTGGCCAGCAGTACAAAGATCCAGTGGCAGCCAATTGCTAATAGAGCTCTCAGAGGTTGATACTGGGGCTGATGGTGTTCCATGTCTTATTAATAACCTGGGATGAAGGAATGGCATGGATCCTCAGCAGTTTCCCAGATAATACCATACCCTTGGGAACTTCAGCCCTGTTACATAATGAAGAATAGGGCTGGCATTGAAGGAACTTGACAGAAATGGGCTGCCAAGAACCTTGTGAGTTTTGATAAAGGCAAATGTGAAGTCCCTTCATCTGGGACAAAACAACTCCACTTACCTGCTGGACAACAAATTGAACGTGAGTCAGCAGCCCGCTCTTGAGGTAAAGAAGGCCAGCTACATACTGGGAGGTATTAGTAAGTGTGTGGGAAGGATGTTAAGGGACTTGTTTTTTTCCCTACATGCAGCACTTCTAGGACTACGTCTGGAGTGTTGTGTCTAGTTTTGGCCTCTCCAGTTTAAAAAACAAGACAAGGAAAACATACAGGAGTGAATCTGGTTGAGAGGCACCAAAATGATGATGGCTTAGAGAACTGGGTGTTTTCAGATTGCGAGCAGCAAATACCTAATAAGACTATAGAGAAGGTGTAGCAAGGCTCTTCTAGGAGATTCATAGCAATACTTCTAGGAGATTCATAGCAATACAAAGAGACAATGGACTGAAGATGCAAAAATGGAAATTCTGATTTCATAATAGGAAAAATATTCTAACTGTGAAGCTAGCCAGTATGTTGGAAGAACTGCACAGAGAGGTCTCAAAACCCAGGTGGACTCGGGCTGGTTTTGGCCATTCTCTTGAGGAGGAGGTTGTAGTAGTAGGTGATCTCTGGGGTGCCATGCAGCCTCTGTGTGTGTGTGGTTCTGTCGGAGCTGCTGCAGCTGGACCACAGAGCACACACAGGCGTGGTTTCAGTGTAAATGTCACTGTTACTCTAGGTTGGTAATCCTTTCGCTGGTCCATCTTCTAATTCTGCCTTTGGGGTTTTGCTGTCTCTTGAGGAAGGGAATAATGCTTCCGTAGGTGATGTGTGCTTCCAGAAAGCCAAACATATCCTGGGCTGCATCCAAAGCAGGTGGCCAGCAGGTTGAGGGCGGGGATTTTGTTCTCCATTCCTCTCTGGTGAGGTCCCACCTGGAGTATTGCATCCAGCTCTGGGGTCCCCAGCACAGGAAGGACATGGACTTGTTGAAATGAGGCCAACGATGGGCCTCAAGAATTGTCAGGGGGCAGGAGCACCTCCCATGAAGACAGGCTGAGAGAGTTACGGCTTCTTACCCTGGAGAACGTTCTGGGAAGACCTTATGGACACCTTTGAGTACCTAAAGGGGTCTTAGACTCCTTTAACTGAAGGAGGGTTGAGTCCCACTGGTTGGAAGGAAGAATTTTTTAAAAACAGGATGGTGATACTTTGGAACAGGTTGCCCAGAGAGGTGGTTGAAGCTCTCTTCTTGGAGACATTCAAGGTAAGGTTGCTCTGAGCAGCCTGATCTAGTTGCAGATGTCCCTGCTCATTGCAGGTAAATTTGGACTAGATTACCTCTAAAGGTGCCTTCCAACCCAAAATATTCTATGAATCTATGCCTGTTGCACTTAAGTGCAGGATCTTTGTGTGGGTTTGGCTTAGTTGAGACTAGTGTGGTTTTTTCAACTAAACATGTGTTCATCTTTACATTTCCATTTGCTGGGATGAAATCTGTGTGCTAACACTGGTACACCAGCATACATTGAGTCCTATGGCTGTGAATAGCACACACACAATTTGCAAATACCTGAGCCAGTAGAAAATTTTCTTTCTCCTTGCTGAGGCTAGTTAATATTTTCTTGAAGGTTCTGCTCTTGGAAGAAGTTCTAGGAGTGTCTTGGGGAGCTGGCTGACTTTGCTTTTAGTTATGACTGTATTTTGAACGAAGTGTTTTTGAAGTAGATATGTCTCAAGACTCCTTCCCTTACTAGAGCTCAAAGCCTTGACTTCCAAGACTGAAGTAAACCAAGCGAAGAGCTAAACAGTTCAGTTGTCATTTTCTTTGAGACTGGATTACAGTGGGGTGCTGAAATATTTACAGTAATGAGATATTAAGTTGGTGAAACTGTAATACAGATGCATTTGTAACTAAAATCATCCTAAACAAATGAAAACAAGGTTTCAAGTGATTTTAATGTAGCTGTGGTCAGGAATTGCTATGGCGCAACCAGATACATATTAAATTTACCTATAACAATGCATGTATTCTAATGTCAGCCCTCAGTATTTGTTCCTAAACTTACTTTACAGAGTTGTAGAATATTTACACATTTGTAGATGATTTTTTAGTGACCTTCAGTCACTAAAAAAATAATCTCTATGTGCAATGGCAATTTTTTATGTTGCTGGTAAGAGAACAGTGTCTGAAGATACTGGTTATATGTCTAAAGTGAGATGCTCTTGGTTCTCTAAGTGGCAGTGTGATGAAAAAATATGGCCAGAAAGACACTGCTGCCTCTCACAACTGAAGATTACTGCCCTACAGCGGAGCTGAGGCTACCTGGGCTTTGCAGTTTCAGAATATTACCTTAAAATGTCAAAGAATGTAACAATACCCCTACTGCTCCAGCTAAAGCAACTGTGTCCAAGGGTCATTGCTTTGGTTTCTCTTAGGCACCAATTCTTACATTTTAAAATCTAGTCAGGAAGTGTATGCACCAGGGTTAGATGGTCCAATTTAAAGTAATTGCAGGTTATTCTGGTTAAATGAATTGTGAGACTAGCTTTTGTATGCTGCATAATGTCTGTGTGTGATATTTAAAAAGTAGGAAGGCTTTGAGTTTTGCTGAAGCACCAAATTGTCCCAGGAAGTAACTGAGATTATTTAGTTACTTGATTTTAATTTACCTGTTCAAATTTGTGAATTAGATAACACAGTGAAAGTGCAACAGGATTGGCTGTAGATTTTGCATAATGACTAGTATGTGATACTGTCAGCCCAGTTTGTAGATCAACATGGACAGAAAAGATACTTCAGAGGGAGGATGTGAATATTTTGCTATCTTTTGCTAATACTGCATTGTATTTAAAAAAATTAATTCCAGTCTTCTGTTTTGAAGACCGTGTTTTCCAAAACGTGAGGAGTGAGATTTTGTAGCTTAATTTTGTGCAATATGCTTCAAACCTTCAAGCCTTGTCCTCACTAGGAAGCACTGGACACGGAGATGGTCATCTGCAAGCTGTGAATTGACCTCAGATGGCATTTAACTGTTGCTTCAGGAGTTGTTGCAGAGTTTGGGCTGCCTGTTTTTGTGTTTTATATACATAGCATGTCTTCACCACTATGTGCCATAGACTAGCCTGTGATACCGTGTTTTGTTTGTGAGTGCTTTCAGGCAAAATGGCATTGAAAATGTTTTATTCTTTGCTGGGAGCCTTGTGCGTTGTAGCAGGTAGCAAATTTGTAGTGTGGGGTATGATGCATTGAAAGCTCTTGTATGCATGAACTTCTTGGCTGTAAATACAGGAAAGAGGAAGACTTTGCCATTATCAGTTATGTTTGGTGATGTTGAAATACTGTAATGAATTGGGTCTTACTGTATATAGAATACCTATAAATAAGATAAACAAATTTATA
>VYZR01069558.1:4023-22218 GCA_013400675.1 Oxylabes madagascariensis
GTTGTCTGTTTATTCAACCCCAAATTCCTTTTGGTTTTGTATTGAATGAAGCTGAGTAAGAACATACCTCCTCCTTTCCCAGGGTTTTCAGATGATCCAGGATCTGTGATACCACTGTTTCACTCAGTTTATTAATTTCAGCCAGGAACTTGGAGTCTCCACCATACAGAGTATCATTGGAATCAACTGCAGAGATGAATTCAAGCTTAGGTCAGGCTAAAGAGCTATACATTTATTTGCTATTGAAAACATCATATATTGATAGAAGACCACCTTTGGAAGTCATAAAATGACCCTCCTCCATGAAACACAAACAGAACTATGTTTTTTAAGTGCCTACCACTTGGTTGCCTACTATGTCCTTTGATTTTAGGAACAAAACACTGAGGAGAATCTTTTAGCTTAAAGCCAGGCCTGTATTCCTGGATGCAGCCAGGCTCACAAGTATCTCCTAGACTTAATGTTAAGCAACATATCATGTCAATTTTCAGGCTTTCCACAGAGACAGACTCCCTGCTCCCATCACTTTAGAAGAGTATGGCCATCATCTTCAGTGGCAGCAGCACTGGGCCAAACTGGCACCAATGGCACCAAACAATTTGTGTTATATTTAGTGAAAATAACCAGATTTTCAAAAGAAACTGCATTTTTATTTTTTTTTCCTTAAAATAAACCCTTGATTACCTCAAAGTCATGGATAGAAATTCAAAAAGGGTATTTTCAGTTTCAAAGACCTTAAAGGATCTTTGGGAGGGAAAGAGCTCTTCAAGTTTTTACAGCTTATATAATTGTGATTTTAAATATGTCTTTTGCTCTAATTTATTTATGTTCTATTAAGAAGTAGGGTAAAAGAAATTTTTAGGTTTAAATGTATTCTACGTAAATCAGAAGGCACAAAAGATAAAAGATAATACCCTGTTTTCAAATAAACTTCATTTTAAGAAGCTAAGGTACAAGGTCCACCTAGGAAAAAAACCCATTGCTCTACTACAGGGGAAAAATTACTAATTTATATTTCTATGCCTGTCTCCATTAAAATCTAATTAATTTAGATTTCTCATCTTGGGATTATGCAGCTATTTTGGTCATATAAAAAACTGAGTGAAAGAAAAATCTAAAGCGCACTTCCTTACAGAATTTGAACAGCAGATTTACTACAGAGTAGCACTTCCACTGACAGCTATTTTCTGTGCTGCTAACTGCAAGAGCTATTTTGTCATGGGTGGTAAATCTGACAGACTGTTCACCAGAAGAACTGCAGAACGCATTCCAGCCTGCTCCTCTGTGAAAGTCTTGTGCAACTGAAAGAAAAAAAATCAAACCATCTTGGCCTCTCTGACTCATTAATCTTCCAGGATGCTTTAAAAGATACTTATTTACTACCCTGCCCTAATTTAGTAGTCTATAATCAGAAGACAAATATTCAAATTTTAGAGCACATCAAAATATTCTAAAAAATTATTACATAAAAGATGGCAGCTATTTTACAAAATGTAAAATCTTAAGAATTTTCTAGCTATTCTGAGTATTTCTGTAACTTACTGCAATTTCCAAAACCGAAAGCCTGCCTTCAAAGCAGCAAATACGTAATTTAAATAATGAAGAATAGGCTTTACATTCTGAAAACTGGAGTCGTTAATAAATGTGGATGAAACACCACCGATAAGTATAAAACAAGTTGATACTTTAGACTTAAATAAAACCCTTCATATGCATAATCTTTACTTGAAAAGTTCACATTTTATAAGCATTTGCACCAACACCACCAGAAGCAAACTAAGAAACCCACTCTGCACAGATTCACTTTTAAGAACAGACTGCAGCTGTTCAGAAGCCAACTCCTGGGATTATTCTGTATTACAATACCTGGAACTGGATAGAAGAATAATCCACTCTGTGAGACTGATTTCCACCAGTCTTCATTAACTGGCTATGGTGATGAAACAATACAAACAATACTACAAATGTCCTGGTGGAGTGGAGGGAGCCAGAGCCCCCCCTTAGGTATTACCTTTATCTACATGGTAGATAAATGCTTCTTGAGTCATTGCAGAGAGTAGATGCAAAACATTAGTATAAATCCTGACTTTGTCATCGCTGTTATCCTCCCAAGTATAATCCTGGATCACATTTAGTAATCCTCGCACAAGAAATAACACTCCTTGTTCTGGATGGTCCTACAGAGAAGAAAAAAGATAGGTCAACCTACACCACAACCCTGGAACAAAAATAGGATTATTTGCAGTCATTCAGTGGTGTAGAGTCACAGTTTAAGCTCTATAAACGCAGAACTGCAATATAATTAAAGCTGACAGCTACTTTTCTTAAGTGTGGTTCCTGCAAATACTTTAAAATTTTTTTCCAGTTTCCATCTAAAATGCCCATTTGACCCATAATCAGAACGTGATCCAGGCAGCCTCCACAGACAAACTTTGGAATGCTTTGTTTTGTAGTCATGGGGGAGCAGTACAAAATTAATTGTCAGCTTCTTAACAGCTAAGCCTCTATAATTAAACTCTGGGTAGATTTTGTTATTAAAATCGTATCAGTAAGCTGTAGCGTATTACTCATATAATTATGAGTTTCAGAAGAACACCTACACTGGGAAGTCAGTTACAGACAATCAACAATCTTTTCACATGAAATGAGAAGAAAGACTCTGCTTTACATAAGCTGGGAGTTTTTACAAGCAGCTTTAATACTGCACCCAGCTAATTCCAGCTGGCAGTTGGATCAGCAGCACTAAGATACACGGGACAAATCACAGTCCACTGGGGACACTTCCTTTTGATCTTCTGTAAATAGGGAACAAAGTTAAAGAAGCTAGTTTCTGAATCTCGTTGCAAGTTATTTTTCATTACTGAATCTGAGAGGTTCTATCACTCCCTTCTTCAATCAGCTGTTGATGATCCGAGTCCCTCACAGCCTCCCCTCACAGCCTGGCTCCTGCAGTCAGGGGACAGCAATGGCACAGCCCAGGGGAGCTTCCCTTCCTTCTAACTACACAGCACCTCCACCTTTCTGGGCTGGCACGGCTTGGGAGACCCCTGCCACTGGGACAGGGGGAATCCACAGCTCTGACAACAAGGATTTGAACAGCAGCTCGCTGTGTGCTGCTTCACCAAACAGGAGTCAAAGGAAAAAGGAAGGAGAAAACCATAAGGGAGGTTTCAGTGAGGAGGAGAAACTCACTCGCTCCAAAAACTCCACTCTCTCTGAATATACCTTGAACTTCTTTTTCTGTTCCTCCAGGTTAATTTACAATTTCCCCTCATCTTTTAGATATAACTGAAAATATTTCAGAGGGGAAAGAACATCTCTCTCTGAACTTGACAGTTAGTTAAAAACTGGGAGGGCATAGAATGGTAATAGTTTGTGAAATATTCATCACAAGAGGAAGATCATGCCAAAACACATCTTCTAATTATCGTTTTCACTCAAAATGATTAGGCAACCTATACCAAAGTAACTGAAACTAATAGGAACTAGAGCTCTACATTTTCCCCATTCTCATGTATTAGAGTTTTTTGAGTACTTAGCTAATAAACCAGTAAATGACGTTTACACAAATAAATGATGGTGAGATTTCACTCTACCCCAAATCCACTTGTAGTGAGAGGTGTTACTGAGAGTGGCAGTGCTGTACCTCCACCTCCACACAATTGTACTAATCCTTGCACCTCCCACTCCAGAAGCTCAGTCTATTCTAAATTTTTAGACAGGAAAGTCAAAATAGTCTATACTAACTTATATGCTATTCATACACACTCAACTTACCGGAACAACTAATAATGTGGAAAAAAAATTACAAAGGAATTCCAGGAGGAAGGCATCAGAAGGTCGCATCTTTCCATCTATGCTGATCATTTTTGGCACTTCAGGAACAAGGCTCACTGCAGCTTTGAAAAAAGCATCAGCTACAAAATAAAAATACAGCTGCTGTTATATCACTCCAGCTGTGATGGCAGCCATGCCTGTGACCCAACAGTTGCTTTGAATTTGTTTCAAATAGATTATAGAAAATAAATGTGCTTAACTGCAGAGAAACCCAAGACTCAGCAGTGGTCTGATTCTTGAGAAATCTGTGTTAATTCAAATCATGCTATTTTTCCAAAGGAATTTCCCACATAACTCAAAACTCTTGAAGTTATAACTCTTCTCCTTTGCATAACAAGAAGGCACCATCATTTCATATGTATTGCATATATAATAAGAAATTAGCACGATTCAAAATTGACTTATCAAAGAAATGCTTATGACAGGAGAACGGGGAATTGGTTTGTGCTATCTTGTTCACCAATTCATTCACAAAAGGCTGTTAAAGTTCTAAGGAAGTACAAACAACTTCATATTTCTAATTATTTATAATCCCTAAAAGTAAAATATTAATACAGTAGTCGAACCTGGGGTATTGCTGGTTATCTAGATAAAAGGACTTTTTCCAAGAATCACAATACAGGAATTAGAGAAACCATCCACCATTACAGCCTTGGCAAAATAGCTATTAAGAGGTTTTTCATAACTCTTGATTATGTCTCTAATCTTACAAAAACATAAACTCCAAACACTAGAACATCTATTCCTCAGTTTATTAATATTCAGAAATTAAAAGCAACAATATTTTCCCTCTTACACTAAAAGACCTCCCCTATATGCTGAGTTCGCAAAAAAATTTCTGACAGCAACATTATTTTGCACTTTCTTGGCAACATTTCAGAATGTATCCAAGTATCCACATCCCACTCAAGTTGTTGTGCCATAAACTTCAAAGAATCCTTCAGAATTAATATCATATCTTTATTCTACAGGAACAGAGACCCAGGCCATGTAATCAGTTCTTATCAAAGGCAAAAGGAGAATTCTTGGTGAAAGCCAAGAGGTGTTACATGGCTGGGATGGAGATACCACTGACAGGCAGGCATGGGCATTTCCAGGAGCACAGCTTGCTCTGGAAAAATTCATTTGAGACTCCAAGCAAATTTGCTAAATATAGTACCAACTGATATCTAATTTAAGCTTATGAGGAATACCAGAGAAACATGTGCTTTGGAAAAAACTGTAGTTCTTCTCACTCTTGTTTTTTCAGCACGTAAGTGCTCAAGCCCTTCTAGACTTTTTAGTGCTTAGAACGCAGACCTCTTCCTTCAAACATTGTCCTTCCTTTTATTCTGCACATTTGTTTTGAAGTGAAAGAATGTTTATTTCCAACTTATGAGTTCAGACAGCCAACCCAAAGGAAGGTAAGTAATCTTTTTCTGAGCTTCATTTGAGGAAGCAAGGCAGCAGCAGATGTTCATTCTAGCACAAGTAAATGAATCGCTGTCACTTCCACAGTTGTCTCCTCAGAAAAAAAATAAAAGTACATGCCCCACATCACCATACAATAAAAACATGTGACCAGACAAATGAAAAAATGTGCCTTAGAGAATAGTCTGCATACCAAAGTACCCATGTCTGTGCAGGGAATGCTCCTGCTTCTGAAGTTATTTCGTAACAGGACGAGAATGACCTGTGCAGCAATCAGCATCCAGAGTGAAAAAGAGCTGCAAAGAACCTCACCCGAATTTGCTGCCTGCTCTCCCAGCAATCACAATCCTTCACGCTCTCCTCTAAACTTCTGCCATAGTGCAAACCCAAAACCTCTTATCTTCAATTTGAACACCTGAAATATGATTCAATTTCCTCTTTTTGCCTCCCGCTGTTGCTGTGAATGCCAGCTGCCTCCTCATCTGGCTGAGCAGCTCCAGAGCCCGGCTCCCCTGCCGGTGCCTGCCCACACCACGGACCTGCCCATGCTCCCACAAACCCCCTGAGCTCCCATCTGTGTCATCCCTATATCCATGGCAGGCACACAGCTGCTGCTCCTGGGCTGTCCCCATATGGCCACAGGGTCACCCTGCAAACCCCACACTCTGGCACTGTCACTGTCCCAGCACAATGGGGACACTGAGGCTCCTGCCTCACACTTTTCATCCTTGTTCCTTGCCTTTTTCCCCCTGCTTCCCCCACTCAATGCAGCAAGGCAAGCCAAAAAAGCAATACAGCACAAAACAGTTGTATTTCACTTTGGAACATCCAGAAGAACTGGCAAAGGAGAATATGTTCATTTTGCAGTAAGTCCTGCCAATCTGTGCTAACCATGAAATGGTTTTATGCTGGAACACTAAAAGCACATTTATCCAAGATATATGTGCTTCATAAGAAGCAAAATTAAATGCATATCAATGCAAAGGTTTTTATTACAGACTGCAGAAAATGACCTGTCCTCTAAACATTACCATCCTGGCAGAGAGGTGTCAGAGTATGCACTACATGCTCTGAGTTTGGAGAAAAGGCTCACTAAAAAGGTTGTCACAGACATGCTGTTTTTTCAAGTATGAAATGAGCATCAGTCTTTAATTCTGAATTACATTAATTATGAGGTTATGCAATGATGGTTTCTCTGTATATTTAAAAGTCAATTTTTAAAACTATTACTGTAGAGATGTTTTAAAACAAAACCATACATTGCTTTTTCTGGCTTCCAAAAGATATAATGAACCACTTAAAAAGCACTGAAAACCACAACAATCTTATGTTCTTGATTAAAAAACCAAAAAGAAGATAAAAAAGGCTTCTTCTGAGGAAGGATGCTGTTTTCCTTATCTGCCTAAAGTACAATACTGCTTCTTAAGTGAACCACTGTAAAACTGGATAAGAAGAGAGCAGCCTGTGCATTACAACAAATCACCATGATGAACCTTCCCCGACTGCTGTTAATATCTTGTGCAGTGCTCTGAATGTAACACACTTCATGCTTCACTAAATTCATCCTTTCACAGCAGCTCCTTCATTTTGGTTGACCATAATCCTATAAATCTTACCCCAAGCATACATGCTGACCTTCAGGCTACAAAAACTAACAGTCTTGGATATCCAAGTCAGCACTTCCAGAAATAGCCTCCTACAGAGGAAAAAACAAGTGATATTGGTGTTGAATGTTTGCTATTGACAATATTCACGATGGCACATGTACACATGTTTAATTATACCTACACACAACTATATGTACCTCCATATATTTGTATGTATCAATCTCTCTATATATAAAAATTCAGTTTGCATTGTATTTTCTGTATCTCTGACAGCCAATTAAACTGTATGAATTCAAGATTTCAGGCAGGCAAAAATAAGGAGGAACAAAGTGAGAGATGGGAAAACAATTAAACTCCTTAAGTCCACCTTCAAAGAGCAAAAGGGAGCGAGTTTAACATACCTACCCAAAGTATTTTTAGTCACAGCTACAATTACACCAGGCTAAGTCCACCCAAAGGACAAAACCAGGGACCATGCACATCTTCTGCATTCCACACCACTCTCCTGTCTTACAACACTGTCAAAACTAATTTAATACTCTGAAGATTTTTCTTCCACATCCAACAGATGTTGGAAATTTAATGAAGCTTGTATTCTAGTGCAAAAAAGTATTGGGAAGCAAGCGTGGGGGTTCTGTTACCCTATTTTTTCTGTTAAATAAATTAATCCATTACTGTTTTGACAATCAAGCTTTGTAAACATTTGAATCTCCTTCTTCTCACATTGGCGAGGTCACTGTGAGAGTTTTGCCACATTGTTGAAATGTGGTTTTCCCTTGAATTACTGGAAATTGTTCTCCATCTTAAAGATCTCTACACATCATTTCCAATCCAGAAACAACCAAGAATTCTTCAAAGGAAGAAACTTGAAATTAGGAAATGAGTGCACTGCTGGTTGGTGAGCTGGAATATACTATGTTAATTCATATTATTTAATACTATGAATTAGCTGCAGATAAAAAGGTAATTATGTGGATGAAGCTCAGTAGAGCCAGTTTTAGGCATAGCTTGATTAAAGATTGTTACAAGGCATACTTTGAGACAAAGGCATACAGAGGCATAAGTGGAAGATTTGTATAGGGCCATCAGACAGTATCAGCAAGGACACTGGACACAAGATGTTTTATTCTTAAGGTGTAATCAGTAAATTCAACACACACCCCACCCCACTGCCTCCCCTCTCACCCAGAAAAAAAATCAACCCAAAAACCAACCACAAATTATGGCCTGCCTCTCTAAATTCTACATAATCCCTGAAGACTGAGAAGTACCACATCAGCAGCAGTCTCTAAAGAAAGCTCCACCAGTAACACTGAAAATTTTGAAATAATAAATGCTGTGGTTAAATACTATAGTTTCTACTCTTATTATGAGGCAAAAAAAAAAAAATCAAATGAGGAGACATACAAAAAAAATATGATACAAGGCTGGAAAGTCTAAGTTTTTTGCAGAGAGAAATCATTCCTCAGAAATCTCTCAAGTCTTCCAAAGAACCAGCAAGATTGTGTTTAAAAGTAATTCCATTAATGAATACTTAGATTTAAAAAAAAAAAAAAAAAATTTTTATCCTTATAGAAATGGCTCTTTAAACAACTAAGCTGAAAGAAGATAAGGAGAAAGGTCCTCATGAGGGTACATAACTTAAAAAGCATGGAGTGGATGGGGAAAGGAGAGGGAATAAAATGTTTTCACAGTGGAACAAAATAACTACTGCATTCCTTAAGGTTTTGCAGAGACATGTCCTTAGGATGAGCTGGGAGGTGACAATGTTTGCAGACTGGTCTGGAACGTGACTGCAAAGCATCGCAGATGGATCTCATGATTCTGAGCAATAAAGCAGCAGATGAACTCTAATATTAGTATGGCATGTGGGGAAAGAAACAGCCCTTGCTACAACTATAGAAAGAGAAGCTCTAAATAGGCTATTTACACTCATGAAAGATTTTGCAATCATTATAGATGGTTTCCTGAAAACTACATCCTAAACAGCTGTTGAGAAGGCAAGGCAATTATTAGAATCACTAGGAGAGTAATGGAAAACTGGGGTGTCCTTGTATCATTTATATTGCTGTTGGGCATTTATACCTGGAATAATCTAATCTAGTCCTAATCTTTCCATTTCCAAAAGCACTAAAAGATAAAAAAGGTGCTAGGGCATGGAACTGTTTCCTTATTAGAAAAGTCAATACTGACAGCAGATTCTTCAGGAACTTACCGACTACATTACCTCCATGGACAGCAAAAAGAAAATTAATTCAGTCAGGAATGACTGAATTCTGCTCCAGGAGATCAGCTGCATGCTCTGAGTTACTCCCCTAATATTTAACATAAACGAATCCCTAAACATTAGACTTCCAAGTAGCAGGTAACCGTGGAACTCACTATCACATGAAGTTACTAAGGCCAAAAAGTAAAAATTGATTAAAAATATTCAATTCCCAAGGACTGGTCCATCTATTTTATTAAATACCATGGTCTGGTCCATACACAAGCTTTGTTGAAGGATGTATTAAATCATCTGCACCCAAAAGCCAAGAAGCATCATTCTACATTACTGTTTCCTTAGTAGATGCTCCAAGACACTTTCAAAAACAGGTCATGGGCTAGACAGACTTGAAGAACTGACAAACTGATATAAAGTACTAGTCTGAAAAGCTTACAGAGACAGAGATGTCACCTCTCTCACATCATACGGAAAAGTGATTGGCTGGGAGAAAGAGAGGAACAAGAAAAAGCTCAGGGAATGGGGGAAGTCTCCAGCTCTGGAAGTCCCAGGTAACAGAAGAGGTCACAGTTCTGTCCAAATGAAGCAACACTTAGCATTGCTTGTAAGGAAAGCAGTATGACATCATTCTTTTCCCAAAGCTCTTTTACTGCCTTCAAGGAAAGCAGTATTTAAAAAGATAACAGAGTCACCATATACCATTCTCACCAGAGAAACATGAGCCAAAAGAAGTCCTAGTATCTGTAATTAGGAAAATCTCATCTTCCTAGTTCTCTAAATTCTTTACCTCAAATTCTCTCTATTTATATTCTTCAGATCTATAAAGATTTCAGGAGATTAAGAAGAAATACTAAAAAATTGTTATCCAATGGTACTGAAAAAATACTCAAAACCATTATTAGACTATGATTTAAAATTACCTATTAGATATTCCATACCATACTTTCTCCAGAGTGTGACTGAAGCCTTTAGAGAGCACTTGAAAAGTAACATTTTATGCAGTAGAAATTTTCTTTGCAATCCACTAGGTGTAACTGTGTTTTAGCCACAACTGGAAAACAAAAAAAAAATACCTAGAAGTGCATTAAGCACTGTATGCTTCAGTATTAATATCTGCAAATGCTAAGCAAAAAGGTCTGCAGCAGTTGGTCTGAGGGACAGGCTCTCCATTTTTATAAAGTTTAATGTTTGAAAATAACCCAGTGAAATTAGTCAGACAGAATCAGCTGAACTGCCTTATTCACTCAGCATGATATTTCAAGCGAGGCAAAGATTTCACAGCCTTTAAAACAAAAATGCTGCTTCATACACATTTCTAGAAAGTTATGTCATTTCTACCCACCTGCTGAATGCTGTGACCAAACAGTAAAAACTCATGCTGTCTTTTTTTTGACAGACAAAAGTAGCATTTCCACAGGGAGGAAATGTGTGCAATGAAAATCATACCTATATCTCAGAAGTCCAGAAGAATGACACAATGGAGCATGCATTTAATCTCAATTTAGTCCAAGTACCCCCATGACAGAAAGCATGACCAATGAGAATTTATTATTCTCTGCTGGCAGCATGCAGTGCTCAGTGGCTCAGTTAAGAAAAATGAAAAGCTCATCTCTGTAAAATCTAGCATCTTCCTTTCAAAGGTGGGCTCTTAATAGGCTCTCCAGAGGTACAAACTGTGCATCCAGGGCAAATTCACCTAAAACATTTTAAACATAATTACAGATTCATTTCATTTAAAGCAGGTCTTGGGATCTGGAGATGAAAGAGACAGCAGTCATTTTTAATATGTTCTGAACGTTCCCAGACAGACATCCCTCAGTGTATTAATGCTGGAGTTTCATGAGCCTATAAATTCACAGCTCTGACCCAACTTCATTGTCTTAAAGAAAATCTATTCCACCAAAAAATTACAATTTTCTAATACTTAAGTATTTGGATAAGTTCAAACACTTGATTTGATTAACAGTGTGGCAAATCCAAGCAAGCAAGGCTGGGATAGAGGAAATGGGAGCAACTAAACACAAGGACTGATGGTTACAACTGCTGCCCCTTGAAACTGGAAATGAGGCAAAACCCAAACTATAAGCAGATTAGCTGGGGCTCTCCAATTGCTGATAGTTTATCAGTGATTCTCAGACTCATAAATTCATTTATTGTTATGACCTGCACATCCTCCTTTTTCAAAATAGATACAATGACAATTTAGAGAAATCTTCCCATTGCAAACAGAAGTTGTGGAACTCAATTTTGTTAGGTGTTTAAGTGAAAAGACAACTCACTGAAACAGCTGGACTCCCCAAAGAAACTTAAAACTGAGAAAAATCCAAAGCTTTACACCTTGCTACAAACACCAGCTGGAACATTCCAGGAGGAAGTGCATGCACAGAACTCAGGCATGCACAACTGCTGACTGAGCTACCAGATCAGGTACATTACCTTTCAGCTTTATTTCTCTTCACAATTTTAAACCAATTAAGCTAATTAAAATCAGCATGAAATAAAAGTTACAGAAAAGGCACAGTTTCCCTTCCTGCCTAATGCTATCATTAATGGCACACTCTTCAATCTTCACTTCATGCTGCATTGGTTTAGTAGATCAGTGTCTAATTGGCACCAAGTTAACTCAGTTAACTGACTGGAGTGGAATTTGCTGTTATAAATTAATCAGTACTTCTTACACATTCAGTTGAGATACAGATTAAACTGTGTGAAAAGTAACTTTCAAGGACACATTATGTGACTTCAATGCATCAACATATGGAAAGACAGTTCACAAAAAATGTCCCAAGACAGTGCCTAACTGTTTAACACATGCTAAATTACTCATGCAAGTGACATGTCTCTGAGTACAAATTATACCCAAAATAGCTTTGCTAGGGGAGCAAAAAAGTGAATAACTATAAAACCTTGGTAAATGAAGTGAGTTACTGAACATCAGTTTTGCTTCACTTTAATGAAATCAGAGATGGACCAAATGCTCCTCTCTCTAGCTTGTGGGTCTAAAATTCAGGAGAATGTGGTTAATAAACACACATTTCAGAGACTGAGTTCATAATACTTTGCATATATCTGCTACCTTAAAAGACTTCAGGATGGGGATCCTGGTAATTGTTTAGTGAGTGCACTTTATTCATGTGTCAACAGCTGTGCACATTTGTAAACCCTCACACTGAAAAATCTGGACAATTGTTGGGGCCCAGGAGTCTCACTCAGAGAAGAACTGAATCACAAAAATAGTGGAAAAGCAGTTTATAAGTTGAAAGATATTAAATCACAGAATGGGTCCCAACATGGTCAGGGAATAATTCTCAAAAGACCAAATATTACAGAAAAACTGCTTTGGATTTGCTTCCAATAAGAGAAGCTCTGCAACACAGCAACGATAACAAAAATTGACATACAGGATAAGGTCAGCTGGTCAATTAAATAAAACACCATAGGGAGAAAAGGTATGGAAACTCTCCATTTTATGTAAACTCTGAAAGAAACTGCACAATGCTAACTGCACAACAACAGACTTTGCAGATCTTTTATTTGCACAACAAACTTGGACACAACAGTCAGCTTTACTCTAAATCCCTCTGCTTTGCTGTATGGGCAACATCAGATTCAAAACAAAGAAATACGACAGTCACTGTGCACTAAAAAGTCTTAATCAGCATCCTAAGTCAGCTTGTTTGTGCAGCTGGAACTTGCTGGTAAATGCAGAGCTTGAAAAACAAGCTCTCGTGAAGAAGCACAGAGCTAACACAAAGAATTAATAGCCACTACAAAAGATGTTGCAAAGTAATCCAATTTATTACTCTCACAGCTCCACTAGAAACATGTAAAGGAAAAGCACACATTTAAACTCAGGATTAAAATTGCAAAACAAAGTAGAATGACATCACTTTAAAAAGGAAAAGAAAAATACAGCAAGCAGTTAAAAGCATATGAAGACATTTGGAATAGACTGACTTCCATTTGTAACATGAGCGAGACCGTATCAAATGGTGATACAGACTTAATGTTCTTTCTGATGCCAGAATAGCTCCCATTTTTTTCCCCAAATCACTTTTTGTCAGAATCTCCTATTACTTAACACTGAACTAACAGGATGGCTGAAAATGTGCTCAGGCGCATTTCAATCAATAATTCAGATCCAAAAAAAGAAAATGTATTTTTCAGTCTTCACATGATCTGATATTATGCCATTGTTTCACTCTGATATAGTGGCACATTTTCTCGGCTAAGCATTTTCCATGCAGGTGCTTTGATAGCAAGTTTCTGCTGTCACTGACCTAGCCTGGGATTCTTTTCCAGCTCATCGGTGAATTTTGTCCGTCTGTGAACGACTACACAGATGCTTTCATTTCTTTTTTCAATTATAATAAAGCACATCATTTGTGATTAGAGTGCTTGCATAATTAAGCAGGAGAAAAACTTTACATGCTTTCCATAATTCCTAAGAAATTTAGGACAACCTACCTCATGGCCAGGACTATGTCAACTACAGTCAGCTGTCTTGGCTCTTGCTTTAACAGTGCTTGAAACAGAGCTGTATTGTAATTGCATCATAAATATACAGATGACTGAGGATATCAACCAAGTTATTATTAACAGTTAGAAATATTTCTGAAATAAGAGAGCCTTTACGTAGACAAACTCATGCCTTACCTTGTGAAAGGCACTGATTTGCCAGAGCAACCTGTCCAGAGTGTAGATAGAGATTGAGACGTGTGAAGATACTGCTCAGAGATGGAATTGTAATGAAGCAGAAGGCAACACAAGCCTAAAATAAATTTGAAAAAATTGAATAAAATTCCTATCTCAGAGTTATAACAATCTTTACTGATTTAATACACAAGTAAGAATCAAAATCTGTAAATCAGTTATGGGAAAGATTTTCAATACAAAGCAAGTATTACGTGAAGCCCAAAATCAGCAATTTTAAATTTCTAATGAGTATTTCAACAATTATATATTTTTTTTAATTGTTACTATTACTAGATAAGCTCAAAACTGACTCTGTATGACTGTAGCTCAAAGAGTTCCTCTCTCCTCACGTAGCCACCTTGCAGCTCAAGACCAAAAGCTAACCAGAAAAGCAGCTTAGCGTCCTCAGGGAGAAACCATCTGCCCAAGTGGTCAGAGCAGTGCCCTGTGTGCACTGGGAGGGAGCAGATGCAGCCCAGGTGCTGCAGACCTGTGGGCACAGCACAAAGCCCTCAGGGAGCCAGGAGCCCCAGGCAGAGAGAAACTGCCCAGTGCCAGCCCAGCCACCTCTGCCCATTGCACCAGACAGGAGCCATGAACTGGAGTCCTCTGCACACACAAAGAGCTCCCCACATGCAGATGGACACATCCTGCTTGCCACATTTCAGGTTAGAAGAAGGGAACAAAAGCAACCTGGATATCCTGTGATGGCCTGTGCACAGTTCAAAGCACATTTGACCATTTCTGTATAGACTCAGAGGCACTAAAGCTGAAAGGAGCACCTCATTTGAAATTCAAATCCTGATTTCAGCATATCAGCACTGATATTATGAGACAGAGGTTTGAATATATTTTATTATACCCCATCTCCCATTCTCTCTGTGACTGAATTACACAGAAATTTGGTATTTTATTTCAAACATAATTTGAAAAGCTGAGCTTTCCAGAATTCACACAAACACCTCTCTGGTGAAACTTCCTTTAGAGAGGGAGTCAATCTTGCTCCTCTTTTTCAATACAAAGCTGCTATTAGATGGTTTGGGTCTTTTTTTTTTTCCTAAACAGCAACATTTGGCTTTAGAGATGAAAGACTGCTTGTAACAAGACAAAATAGAACTACAAACAGTGTCAAAAAATACTAACATACTGGTTTTGCAAAAATTATAAACTTTGGTGGCAGCAAACAGCATTACCTGCAAAGAAAGCAGGCTCAGGGTTTATTAGTCAGACCTACCCTGACAAAGGCAGCAGTTTTTCTGGAATGATTTCCTTTCATCACCCTTCTGGTTTCCATTGCTAGTTGGTTCACAGACTATACACATAAAACAAAGGCAAACCATTAAGAAAAATGCACAGCCTCAGTGGCAAGTAACAACCTGCAGGTTTTACTGCATGCATTTAGAGAACAGCCAGTGTCCAAAGGAACCCTGATACAGTGTGTCCCCACTGTACTATTCACTTTTTACTGGGAGAACTTTAGTGACTGTTCTTAAAGCAAATATGACTCAATTTGTGAAAGTAGACTTGTTTTATTCAAGCCTTTAGCTTTTCCTTTCCTTCCCAGCTATAGTGCTCTCACCTCCTTTTACTAGCATAACAAACATGATTTCTAGCTAACACAGATTAAAAAACCATAAACCAAAATAACGAAAGGATTTAAGGGAAGATACAATGTTGCTGAGGAATCAGATGCAGTTAATGCTCACCTGTGACTCAATACAGAAAAGAGATTAACCTTCCCAATCACAGCAGGACTCTGCCTGGATCTGCAGCCAGACACAGTCTAATCTTTCCTAGATGGAGGATTATAGAAGAGGCAGCCCAAATTCTGAATGCACAGAAGTGCCATTTATTTTATTCTACATGGACTCTCTTGCAAGATAGCCCATTGTCTTTGTTGCAATGATACCATGCATGCCTGTCAAGCAAGAACTTCAGAGTGTTTAGGGGATAATGCCAGAGATGAGATCAAAGTTCACTTTATAACCACCTGATTAAAATACTTCAGACTTATTTTACCATAGACCAATAATCTGAGCAGGGAATGGGAGAACTGCAACTATATCCCCATTTATTAAGGAAATGTAGATAAACTGGGGCTTACATGAATCAGCTGGACTAGAACAGGCTCCAGATTGCAAAACATTGACCTGGCTTCAACATAGAAACTCAGCTGTTGTTCAAAGTCACGGCCAAATGAAACCTATAAAAGAAAAAAGGCTCCTAGACTTTACCACTGTAGCCCTTAAATATATGTATAACTGCATGCAGATAAACCACAGATAATCAAAAGTCAAAACCCCTATATATTGCTAAGGAGAAAATCCAGCAGTAAGAACAAATAGCAGTCAGAAAATCTCTGTTCTTTTAACTGTCTGCAATACTTGAGCTTCAGGGAAACATGAAAGTTTTACTGTTTTGGTTTTTTGGGTTTTTTTTTGTCTATACTCCACATGATGGTCTCCTTTACAGATCATGTATTTTTCAAGAAAACAAAATTTAAATCTTAAGTTTGTGAAGTGTTTTCAAAACTAGCACAATTCTTGATTCTTTATGGGAGAGACAAAGGTTTGGTTTTGATCATACTTAGAAAGCAAGACAAAAAAACCCAGAAAAATAGAAATAGACCTGTGAATCTGTATTCAGATTCCTCTAATTTCTAGTTGATAAAGGGCCTCCAACAGAAAATAGCATTTTTCTTAGTTAGCTAAACCAGTGAGAAAAACAGGCTTTCCTTGAGTTTGGTTAATAAATATATGCTTATACAATATGGCAAAAGCCTGTAACCTTGGATTCTGCAGGAAAGAAGTCAAAAAACAACCTTTGTGTGAGAACAACCCTCTTCCAACCCTGTAGATTTAAAAAAACCCAAGTGCTGTCAGCTGGAGTGTCTCAGCTGTCAATTAAAAGCAGAGCATGAGGAACAGTCTCCAGGCAGTCTAGGTTTATGTATTCTATTGCAATTTTTTTTCTAATAGAAGTAAAGGTTGCATTATTTATTAATTCTCAAGACACATGCAAAAGGATTTTTTACAAAATTAGAATAAAATTTACATTTAATCCATACAGTGAAAGATCAAAGAAACTGCACCAGAAAACAAAGGATTGCTTCTCACATTACAGACAACTGTCTTTGCTTTTCCTCTATTTGTACAACTGCTGATTCTTGAGTCCTAGTCTCAAGAAAACTTACCCAAAAACAAATTTTTTCCACCAAAAAGACTGACTGTAAGGATGACTGTAACAATTGCTTTTCCCTCCACATCTTAATGTGTGCTGGTTTAAATTCATAACTAGTCATTTTATTTTTATGGGATTTTTTCCCCCTAAACCAGGACTATCAAGACCCATCAAATTTTGTTCAATGCAAGAAATCCTCCTAAAGGAAATTATACTATATTATACTGCATGTAAAGCTTAATAAAGCAAAACTATATTAGAACATTAGTTAGCAAATTATTACAGCTGAAGAAAAAGTAACCATCTTGCTATNTACAGCTGAAGAAAAAGTAACCATCTAGAGTAAATCCATAGAAGTGCAACAAAGAACAAAGAGGACAAGTAGACACAGAGCCTGGCAGCTCTGTGTGAAAGAAAAAACAGGCATTGGGAGTATTTGGTGAGAGAATACAAAAGCTTGAGAAGGTCTCCCTAAAACACCCTGACATCTCAAAACCAACAGAGATCAACAAAAGATTTATTGAAATAAGAGTGAGGGATGGGTTAAAAACTAATTTCAAGACAAAGTACTTGAGGTCCTCCTGGGACAAATATCATTTGTATTTAATGATACAAATTATCTTATTTCTAAGTTAAGACAAACAGAGATAGAAAAACAAAAAAGTTACACTCATTTTGTATTTTTGAAAGCTGGTATTGGTTCTATCTAGAGCTAAGTAGTGGGACTTCCTTCATATAAACCAGTGACCTCTCTGATGCTTCAGTTGCTGTTTAATTTCTAAATACGTGCTCTGTTTTACAGGAGATTTACAAAACTAGCAGAAAATACGATGAAACAAACAGGTGTACTTTAACTTTCATCTTGGAACGTACCAGCTTCAGCACTGTGACATTTCTTTGAACACAGACACACTTATTTCACTGCCTGTAGTTTTCAGTGGTCTGAAGCAAGTCAGAGACTGGGGTCTGATTCAGCCACACAGGCACCTGTTCCTCACAGGAATGTCACAAAAATCTGAGCTCCAAGGTGCACCCAACAGTTGCACACAATTGTCACTCACCATTTTTATGAATCCATTTATCAGAGCTGCTAACATTCTTTTCTCATCCTCAAGTGTTAGTGCACTAGAAAAAAAAAATTTGGTAAATTTTAGAATATTGTTTATCCTATTTATCTATAAAGATTCAAATAATACATAATATTTTATAATTTTTTCTGTATAAAAAAGAATTTAATGTGAA
>VYZR01069621.1:0-18746 GCA_013400675.1 Oxylabes madagascariensis
TTCGCACGGGAAAACCATTCCGCAGCCTGCGAATCCCAAGCTGCCAGGGGGGACCGCCTGTGCGACCAGGCAGGCATGGCAGAGGAAACCCCTCCTCCACAGATGCCCTATTTATTCGCCGCTTTAGCATCCCGGGTGTGGGGGGGGGGAGGCTGGCCCGTCCTCCTCCTCCCCGACCCCGAGCTGGGGAGACACCGGAGCTCTCTCTCTCTCTCTCTCTCTCTGTCTCTCTCCACCCTGTTTTAACCCTTAGGTTTTGCGCTGGGGTTTTACCTGGCGAACGGCCGCATCCCTCCTCAGAACAGAACCACGGGAGCTTTATTCTGACACAAGAGAATGATTATTATTAGCACGTGAGGAAGAGCACGCCGGGCGCCCGCCCGCGGCTGGCGACAAAAAGGTTGCGGGTTGGAGCCTCCGGCACCGAGAGAGGTGGATGCGGTGCTCATTTCTTGGGAGAAAGAGGGATCGGAGCCTCAGACCCGGATGATTTGCGGCAGAGTGAGTCTGAAGCGAACCCAAAAAAGCGAGCGCACGTACGTCCACGCACAGGCACCGCGCACAAAGATGTATCCTCACTTCCCCTGCGTTCTGCTTTCTCGCCTTTACCATTATATCCCAGGTATTAAAGTACGAATTAAATCTCCCACACACTAACCTGTCCTCTCTTTAACCTTCCAGAGCAGGCGGAAGGCCTCCACTGCAAATAGCCTGTTATGTCAAAGGACAAAATAACCCCTAATCTTCATTTATGATATCATTCGTCTGTGGAAAAACACACTGTCATGATTTCTGTGTGTTATGACTGCCAGAGATCACAGGGAAAAAAAAGGCGGAAGTCGGAGAACCTTGGGTTACAAGTCACTCCCCACCCAGCCAATATCAGGAAAAAAATAACGAAGTTGTGATAATCCCACCAAAAATGCAAAGAATGATTTTGAAATCAAAGGTTTTTCGGTATTCAGGTAATTTTCCACAGACCTGTACTGACTTGCTGATGGCTCACATGGCAGAACACAGAGTGCCTGAGAGGACACAGCACACTGTGAGAGGGCTTTGGACATTCGCACAGGTAAATCGTGTCCAGTCACCTCCACAGTTTAGTTTATTGTCCAGAGTGGTTCAAAACCACATTTGAATGGTTGACTTGAGTAAATGGGGAAATTACCCCCAGCTTTGCAGGCAGACACTGGGAGTGAAGATGGTGTGCAGAAGACAAGGACTCCCCTTGCACTGCCAGCTCCCCCTGCTCCCATTGCATAACCAAAATAAGCCCAACCATCACGCCTGAGACAATAATGAATTCTGTCACAGCTTTTACACTGAAGAGAAGCGTAATCCTCAAAGGACTGAGAGAACATGGAGAGAAAGCAGGCACTTTCTGAGTGAGATTTCAACCATCCACATATTTTATGTACCAAAAAAATCCAAACCCAAAAATGAGATTTTACAGTGGTACTGCCAAAAACCAGCAGAATTCTGCTGGACATTGCTGGCTTGTTTACCTGGGCAGGTCTCCCTGCAGCATATTTTGCTTCCCTTGCCATGCAATATTGATCTGCGGCAATTTAAGAAGACCTTTGAACCCAGAGTGCACCCACACTGATTGTGGGCTGCCACAGGGTAGGAAAGCACACCAACACGTGGTGCCTGATTGTCTGCCCTGCCAAAGGGTAACCAATGTGGTGGAAAATAAAGAGACCAGCTGAAGTGTGTGTGCTGTGAACTCACTCACCCCCCAAACCCATAATCAGGGCCTGCTGCTGCCGAAGTGACTTTTGGGGCAACCCAGCCACAGTGAGGAGAGGGAATTGGCAGCTCACTGCACTCCCCATAAAACCTCCTTGGACCCCCAGCACAGCACAAGGTGATGTCACTGGAGAGCTTTAACTCCTTCCCATTGTTTTTGCAACCTGAGAAGTTCCAGTCTGTTTTGGAATTTCAGTCCCTCCAGGGCTTGCAGGAAATGAACTGAAAACACCTTGAGTCTCCCAAGTTCTATGAAGGAAGGAAAGGGCTGACTTGAGTGTGGCAGTTTAAGATTCCCTGACAATGCGATGATGCTGGCAGCTTGCAAACACAGGGAGAAGACCGGTTGCCAAGGATAGTTGCATTTAAAAGAATGAGAAGGCACATTTGACCTTGTTAGCTTCCCTGAATTTTCATGCTTGTTTTAAAGGTCGAAGTCATTTGAACCCTTTCCTGCAACATACACAAAAACTTTGCCTTTCTCCACAAGGCTGAAAACCTGGACTAGACCCACCAAGTAAGAAAACACATCAGTGTGCCTGTAGCAAGAGCAGCTGAGAAATGGCATCCCCTTTCCACAGCTTGGCAGCAAGTGGCAAGATCTGCAGGATGCCCAGAAGTACAGAAATGCAACATCAGTTACTGCAGAGACTGGTCTGCAGACCCAAAACTCCTGGAGGCAGCTCCTGATGAAGCTGGTGGCTTTAATGAAAACGCTTTGCACAGCCCCAGGCAGTGCAGACACCCTTCAGTGACACAGGGGTGCTGCTCCAGCCTGAACTGCAGGCACTAAACAAACAGCAACGCAGAAGGAAAACATTTCCTTTTCACCGGGCTGGCAAGCAAAGTGTGGAGTTAAAATCAGTGATGGATGGCCCAGGAAAGGGAACATGGCTATGCACAACACAGTTCCTTGCTAGTTTTTGCCTGTTAGTGCATGGTGCAGGAGTGCTGCTGCAGAGCATGCTGAGGGTGTAAATCCCACTCCATGGGTTTTTGATTGTCTACCACCCTTAGGCAGCCTCCTCCTACTGCTTCAGCAACAAAAGCAAGAGATTTTCTGTGTCCATCTTTACAGTCAGCACAATGCTGCCTGTATGTTTGTATTCCCCATCCCTCAACAAAGGCAGCAGCACAACCCTCCCGTGGTAAGAGTATCTTCTGAGCTGAACAGAATTCATTTGTTCTCCTTTCCTGGCATGCTAATNCTTGCCTGTTAGTGCAAGGTGCAGGACTGCTGCTCCAGAGCATGCTGAGGATGTAAATCCCACTCCATGGGTTTGTGGTTGTCTACCACCCTCAGACAGCCTGTGCACTCCTACGGCTTCAGTAACAAAAGCAAGAGATTTTCTGCGTCCATCTTTACAGTCAGCACAATGCTGCCTGTATGTTTGTATTCCCCGTCCCTCAACAACGATAGCAGCACAACCCTCCCGTGGTAAGAGTATCTTCTGAGCTGAACAGAATTCATTTGTTCTCCTTTCCTGGCATGCTAATGCCTTGATGGTTACTTTATCCCATGAAAATTAACATTTTGAGACTCTTCCAANCTGCAGGCACTAAGCAAACAGCAACGCAGAAGGAAAACATTTCCTTTTCACCGGGCTGGCAAGCAAAGTGTGGAGTTAAAATCAGTGATGGATGGCCCAGGAAAGGGAACATGGCTATGCACAACACAGTTCCTTGCTAGTTTTTGCCTGTTAGTGCATGGTGCAGGAGTGCTGCTGCAGAGCATGCTGAGGGTGTAAATCCCACTCCATGGGTTTTTGATTGTCTACCACCCTTAGGCAGCCTCCTCCTACTGCTTCAGCAACAAAAGCAAGAGATTTTCTGTGTCCATCTTTACAGTCAGCACAATGCTGCCTGTATGTTTGTATTCCCCATCCCTCAACAAAGGCAGCAGCACAACCCTCCCGTGGTAAGAGTATCTTCTGAGCTGAACAGAATTCATTTGTTCTCCTTTCCTGGCATGCTAATGCCTTGATGGTTACTTTATCCCATGAAAATTAACATTTTGAGACTCTTCCAAGTTTGCAGCCAGACAGTGGCTTGGTGCAAGACATGAGGCAAAGCTTTTGTCACCACACAGGCTGAGCACAGGCAGATAATGAAAGTGTTAAGTCCTGCAAGTGCAGCCATATGGCAAATCTGAGCTTGTCACCACGAACTAAGAGAATCGCTTCAAGGACTAAATGGGGAGCTCACCTAATTTGCCCATCTGTCCCAGGACGTTTATTGGTTTAAAAACGTGAAATAAGCTATCAGGAGGAATGCTCTGCATTGATACATTGACTTCTAGGCTGGTTTGGTTCATGCTGGTACCACACAGCCATACACTGCACTGCAGAGAAGATAAAATCTTACACAGCTTGCAGGGACAGCCACGGGGACATCAGCAACCACAGAACTGAAGCTGGCAATATATCTCAATTAGATTCCTTTGTGGATACAGGTAATTTTTCACTCCTGAACCACAGGATCAAAACCTGCCCATCTACAAGAAAGATTCAGTGCCCAAAAATGAAGATTTTTGCTTTGAACACACAGCTGTTCAATATACATTTTCTCCTACTCAGTGCCTGACTCTGTAGTTCACCTCCTTCCCAAATCTTGGCCTGCCATCAAGATACTGAAATTTGGTCCTTGCCCCTGTGGATGGTGGGTGGGCCACTGGGAGCCAGGTGCAAGTACAAATAGAGGCAGCAGCTCATTATGTGTTTAACAGAAATTGATGGAGTTGTATTCTTTGTCCAAAAGAAAAAAACCCTTCAAGCGGTCACAGATTTGGCACCTGAAACCTCAGAAAATTTTCACTTCAATTTTGCTTGCCACAGCTACTCATCTGAAAAGACAGGAGCAAAACCACCTCCTCATTTCATGGATGTGCTGTGAAAGTAAGTTCCTACAAGTAACTTTTTTTTAGGAGAAAGACAAGGTTTTCTCTGCATCCCAGTCAAAATTTGTCACTTCTCTCCAGGAGCATTCCCCTACCCTCAAACCCTCCAAGCCCTCTGGCACTCCTTCCCAGAGGCATCTCCTCCATTCCTCTTATTTTCCCCAAGCATATAGTGCCCAATAAAAAGGGCTTTGCACAGGTCTGCAGACATGGTAGCACTTGCACAGAGCTCCAGTCTCTCCTGCAGGGATGGATGCACAGCCCCTGTACCATTCCCTCCAGCCTCCACACGTGTCTGGGCTGTGATGGCTTAATCCAGCAGGGACAACAAAATTCTCTGCATGTGTTCTTTCAACACAGCCTCAATACAAATTTTTTTTAAGTTTCTGCAAAAGCAAACTGAGAAGGAAGGAGAGAAATCTATCAGCACAGGGCATCACAATCCACACTCACAGGTCACCTCGCCTCCAGCCCAAGGCTCTTTGCTCCTCTCTGCTCTCCCTCAAAGATGCCCAATTTGTGTCACACTGGTGATGGGTTGAGCTGCTGCCTCCCCACCATCACCTGGTTACTCGAACAGGAGGAACCTCATCTTGAGTGCCCTAAAGCACACCTCTGAGTGAGGTGGACATTTCAGTCAACTGATGTGTGATTTAATTCCTTCAGACATCAAATCTCAGTGGCAAGCCAGTACCATAGCAGCAAACTCAAAGCAGAAAGTTGGAAGGTTATAGCAGGGCAAAATAAACTCGTAGGAGTGTTCTCAGTTTGTTCTGAGTGTCTGGCCCGGTGGTTACTTCTGACTGAGCAGCTGAGAGCCAAGCCCCAGCAAGGTGGATTAGGTGAGGGAGGTGCTGCAAAACACTGCCATATGCTGAACCTCTCTTAGTATTAACTAGCCAAGGGAACCAGCAGAGCCCACAGGGCTCTGATAATCTGGCCTGATAATCTTGGGCCACCAAGGGAGTTGCTTAAAATCACATTTTGCCAGGCCCTTCCAGTTCATTACCCTGGTCCTGAGCACCAAGTTGGTGGACATCACAAGTAGAAGCTGGCATATCAGACATTTAGGAATTAAGAACACAGGAACAATGATAAAGCATCACACCAATTCCCCAGTAGCTGCAATATCCACTTAGATACCAAATACTGGGAGCCTTGTTGATGCTCCAGACAACTCCACAACAGTGTACCTCAAAGCACCACTGCACACTTGCCTGAGGGTAAATATTTAAGACACACCAGGTAGACAAGTCCTTGTTACAGAGTATTGGAATACGGTTGCCAGATCTCTGTCTAAATGCCCCATCAGTTCTTTGCGTGTTTTCCTAAAGATTACCAGAAATGTGCCATGCTTACCTCACTTTTAAAACAGTGCATTTTAATCTGCATTTAAAAATTGCTACAATTCAAAACCAACACACAGCAGAACAAAATATGATCATAAAAGAGCTTTAAAAGTGACACATTACTATCAGGTGAGAACAGAAAAGGTGCTATTACTAAAGTGAAGCTTGTTTTCCTACACCAGATCAAAACCAAAGACACCTGGAGACAACCATTGCAAGTCTATCTGCAGTGTCAGATCTTAAGGCAGCTTCTGCTTAATCATTCACAGCTCGTGTGTCACCATTAATTCAGATCTCATTCCTGATTAAGGCCCAGCACACTTGGCACTACATTGTCACAGCACAACCACGTGCATTATCTGTCCCAAATTTAACTGAGCAACAGAGCTGCTGAGAGCCCAGAGTGGGGGATCACAGGCAGAACAAAACCTTGGGAGGGAAGTTGGGACCAATACTAATTTGGTGTTAGCCTTATTATTTCTGGATTACCAATAAACTCAGCAGGAGGCGAGACCAGCCCAGCATCCTCCCCACAAGCTGTGGCAGAAACTCAGAGATAATAATGAAATGGGATCGTCTCAGTAAGGCTAATACTGAAATGATCATGATGTCCTTAACTCTGTCAAGTATAATAAAGATGCTTAATCCGTTAAGAAGAGGTTGTTGCCTACACTGTGCAGGTTTTTGTTTTAATTTCAACTGGTAGTATTTTCCACTTCACCATCATGCAGAAACTCCTGAATTTAAAAGAAACTCATATGGTCTTTCAGTTGTTTTTAGGAGGGAGACTGAGTAAAGAAATAGCAATGGTATAAAATGAAATTTCAAACACTTTTGAATGTAAAAAAGGAACATTATCATAAATCTGACTGTCTACAGAGTCAGAATAGAATCTATTCCTAAATTCTATGCACTCAGACATCGAGTGAAAGAGAGGCTTGTGTTAAAATAGGAGGCTCTCCTAAAAAGCCCAAATGAACTCCTACCACGCTCCCTTAAAATTAGGTTGCAATTCAACACATGGAATAGAGAAATACCTTTGGCTCTTCCTTTTACAAAGCTCCCATCATTAAAATTTTATTTTATATGAATTCTTACACCCTGCCCTCTACCACTGGATAAATTAAGACATTTGGTGTCATAATATAGCAATAAGTTACAAACAAAAAGCATTCCCTTCAGCTTGACTCTCAGTAATAAATTCCAATTTAACTGGAAAGTCATGTTACTCTGTTTCTGATGGTCAAGGACACAAGCCTCTGACTTTTTTCTCACATAAAACATTGAAAATCATTTTCTTACCGTGCTCCAATGACATCGAAGAGGTGCTGCCAGCGATCATTGATTTTGTTGAGTTTATCATCTATTTCTGCAACTCGGCTCTTGTTGCTAGCCTTGATTAGCTGATCTCCCATTTGTTTCAAGTGAAGCTTATTTTCACTGAACAGGTTTATTTCTTCCATGCAGTCCTGATAAACATACACAAACATTGCCTTAATTACAGGGCAAAACAAAACAATGATACTAAAACAAAAATATGTGTTTCTTTTCACAGGTGTGTGATGTGGAATCAGGTTTGGCTGAGGTTCCTACATTAGCATGTAGAACTCTCAGTGAAAACAAAAAGAAAACCTCAATGAAGAAGCCCTCTCACAATCTATGAAAAAATAAGCAGCCTAAAGATTTGCAAGTGCCAGGAGTAAGTACTCCTAAAAATAGCAATTCAATGTTCTAATTTTATCTGTTGTTTTCCTGATTTAATGTCATTTTTCAATGAAGCTACCTCAAAAGAACCCAAATTCAAGTCTAGGATGGTTTTATTTTGCTGGCATTCCTATCCAGAGGAGATGTGGGATTAGATACTGAGACATTTTAGCTGTGGGGAAGAACAGCAGAACAATAATGGTCTTCTTTAAAATCAAGCTAATACAAAAATATTAGAAAGCACCAATTACCATGGGGGAAGGGCAGAATTAGGTTTTATTTTTGGTTGTGGTAACTTCTTGTTTGCCTGGCATAAGATGAACCCAATTCTTCAATCTTTTCTTTGCCCTCTGCCTACCAGTTGTGTGGATGATGGAGGGGGTGAGAGCAGTGAGCTGCTCCCAGGACACCACTCTGAGCAGTGCTGGGTGTGCCCCAAAATTCCAACAAGCCAGACCCCACCAACACAGCTCATATAGATCACACTCTGTGACTAAATGCAGTCTGGAGGCATTTCTGTTCTGCTTTAAGCTCCAAGTCTGAACATCAGGAAGAGCTAATGACAGAGAAACTCCTCTCCCAGAAGCCTGTATGTGTTGGGTTTACATCATGTATTACTTCCAAGAAGCAAGGAATATATGAGGAATGGTGCCTCTATAAGGAGTTATCTGAATGCAATTGAAGAAAAGTGGCATTACGACTTACCTTCTGCAATTTGTCTATCATGTCTTCAATGCTAACATCTGCAGTCTGCAACACTTTGCTTTCCATCTGTACCAGCCAGGAGCACAGCTCCTTGTTCTTCTCATTGAACACGATCCAGGCATTGAGCCTATCCTCGATCTCCTGCTTCCGCAGGGACACCTATGGAGAAGCACACAACAAATTCTAGCAATAGCTTTTTCAGGAAGGAAAACAGCAATTATGAGCCTTCTAATTTCTAGTCTGCATTTGATCTTATTCCATTTTGCAGGGACAGTTATCAAGTATTCTACTTTCCTTTCTAAAGCCAGCAAGCAGATTGTTATTACATCTTATTTTGGATAGCAGGACAAAGAGTTGACTAGCAAATACCAGATTCTTTTCCTCAGAAGAATGAAACCGAGTGACAACTTTATAAATAATGTGCTTATATAATAATTTAAATGTTACTCAGTGAAAACCTGAAAATGTCAAACACAGAAGGAATATAAAAGACATAATTACTACATACTGTTTAGTATGGCCCCATATATAACACAAGAGAAATAACACCTAGGTAAGTTCTTTTTCTGCCACTCTAAGAGAAACTTTGCAACTACTGACTGCAATTATTTTATCTCTATAAAAGCCTCCCTCTTTTCTTTCCATTTGCCCACCAGTAATTGGAGAACTTCCAAAAAATCAGCACCAAGAATCTATCCCTTTCATTGAAAATTATGGATTTTTTTCCCCCCCATCAAAAATACGTTTTCCAGGATGGATAAATGAATTGTCTAGACAGAGAAATTGAGGTCTGATAGTGCCTGATAAAGCAGAATTATTATTGCTCCAATATCTCAGAAATAAGCAGGGTCACACTTCTAACTAGCTAATAGCACCTGTCTCTAGCCTAGGGCTCCTAAATATGTATTTATTTATTTACCTTGATGGATTCCTGCACTAAGATATATGGGACAAAGGAAGTGAAAAATGGTTCTACTGAAGCAAGAGAAACAAGGAACCCCTCATTCTCACCAATGAATTTTGTCTAAAGACTGTGCATAACATTTTGCTTGTCTTGGCTGTAAATGGCCACTCTAAACATCTCCCTAAGGCAGGAAACATTCCCTCTTTACATCTCACATGCACTTTATACAGCATATAACTCCTCAGAATTCCATTATTGATTCTTCTAGACTAATCTCTAACACTACTTTTTGCCCCAGAGTGAAGTTTAAATGTGTAATGTGGAAGCAAGGCCAGCTCCACGTAACACCAGGATCAAAACAGAAGGCACCAAGCCATCTCCCAACACATTGCTTTTGTCCCTTAAATTCTGACTTGTTTTCCAGAAGGGGATGGAGAGGTGAAAGGGATTTCTGAATCCTTCATGACAATCTAAGCAAAGAGATGAGGATGAAAACACTGTCTTGGAACACAGGGAAACAGTCTCCCAAGTTCTCTACAGGAAAAAGCCTGGAGATGCCAAGGACCTCAGAAAGTTTCTAAGAGTGTCTCTGCTCTGGGATGCTCCCATGTACCCTCAACCTCAGAGGTTTGGAGGGTGAACCCTTCATCCTTCCCTACCACTTGCAGCATCTCCCATGTATGGAGATGAGTTTACTTGGTCAGGGGGAGAACAGACTGTGCTTGTCAGCAAAACAAGCTCTAAATGCTGATGTGATTCTGACTCCACGTTTGCCTGCTCAGAACGGGGCAAGGCAGGATTTTAAGAGCAAAAAGCACCTTTTAGCTGGCTAAGCAACACAGGCTGAGAGTGAAAAACAGGAATAACCCAAAAAATCCCAGACAAATTTCTAGGAACATGACCTCTTCAAGCCTTTGCTTCAAGCACTTTCTCCTCTGCCCAGCTGCCCTGGTACCACCCCCATTTTGCATCCACCATGTGAGCTTCATGTGCATTCCAAACTGAGGCTAAAATAACATCCCCACAGGATGCTGGCTGGGTTGAATGGCTAAGTCTGTGACCTACATGCACCTTGCAAGGGCAGCTCTGTAAATGCTAATCCCTTGTGTGCATCTGCTCCCTCTGTCCAGTTGAGCACAGGCATCTGGCTGCCCCAGGGGCCGTGACAGCTGCAGCTCTTTCACCTCCCTGCATTTATTCTGCAGACTTTCCTCCACACAATGCATCTTGACTCTAATTTGTTATCCAAAATGAAGCAGTCATGCCAACAGCAGAGCTGATAAAGTCTGCTCTCCTCCCCTGGTGTCCAGCACTGAGCATCACTGTGGGCTCTCCTGAGGCTCATTAGGGCTGTGCAAACATTCAGAATCTCCCTCCCCTACAGCACTCAACAGATTCCTCCCACTGCAGATTTTGTGTGCCTAACACAGCTGCATTACTGTCACCTCTTTCCTCCCTCCCAGACAGACTGAACTCAACGTTGTTCCCTCAGGAAATTAAAATGGAAATTTTGAATAAAACCTGAACTTAAATTACTACATTAAATTACTAACTAATAGACTATAGTGGAGCACATATAAAAAACTTTAATTTTCAGGGCTATTCAACACAGTGGGGACAGCAGGCTTCAGCAGCTCACCAAAAAAATGAAAAACAACCAAGTTTTCTCATTTATAGGCTTAACTACAGATTTCCATTAGGAAAATGGTTCAGGCATTTTGATTTAAAAAATAATGGCTTATATTTCTCAGGAGGGGAGAGGATGTCTCTGGAATTATTTTCAGAGTTCAGAAAAAAATAACAGAGAAAACACTGGTTGTAGAACAGCTGTCTAGTTTAAGGACATTAAATTCTTAAATTAAATTAAATTCTTCTTTCTCATTGCAATGCAAAAAGAAATTAACTATTTCATCACAACACAACCATTCTTACAAAGGGGTAGCAACAAACTTGTGAAATAAGCACAGCTGTTCATTACTCTGGCAACATCCCCACCAAGATTGCTTTACCTTTGCCTGTGTAAGGGTCAGAAACAAAATACTAGCTGGCTTCAATATTTCTTTACAAACTTTAAAATAAAAGCTATTTGTCAGTAAAGGGATGCAAGAGTTTGGCTTGTTGGTGTGTAGAGCCCCCCAGAGTAACTTAAGACCTCCAAGTATTTTACCTCTGCCAATCCTGTTAACAGGGCAAAGTAAACACACATTCAAACTGCATAATAACCTAATGAATCAAGTCCATGTGACTTCGCTGTAAATGCTCCCCAGCGATTTTACACGCAACACTACATTAAGTGTAATACAGCAACAAGCCACTAAGAATGCAAATGTTTCACAGCATTTTCCTGCTACAAAAAAGACAAGTCAGTTCTCAATGTGCTCAAACCCAAGGAGTTAGTATTTAAACGCATTTAAGTTTCCTCTCTGCTGGCGTTTTGCTTTAACTTCCCGCTTCCTTCCCCTGCTCCATGGCCTCAGGCAATTCCTGTGCCTATCCCTCCCTGCCTTTGGCAGCCCGGAACAAAGGCACCTCTTCCAGTAAACAGCTGCATCTGTGCTCTGTGCAGTTCCACACTCACTTCTTACAAAGGGGTAGCAACAAACTGATGGGCAGCCTGTCCAGGACACAAAGGACCAACTCCATCCCGGGCCAGCTGCGCCTGGAGCGGCCCCATTCCCACCCAGGACGGTCAAAGGGAGCCAAGCCCAGGAGAAACCCCTGAGCTGCCCCTCTCCCCCTTCCCTGCCAGGCCCCAGGGACATCATCCCGCTGCAAACACCACGCAGGAGGTGAGGACTTACCCGCAAGCAGAGCTCTTCCCACTGCCTGTGCAAATGCTCCACTTGCTCCTTGAGCACCATCATGTCCTCGGTGAGGATGAGGTGCGCCAGCTCCGCCTTCATGGCCTGCAGCTCCTTCATGTCGTGGGCCCAGTCTGCCAGCGACTGCTCCAGCTCCTGCATGGAAACGCACCCGCACAAGCCTTGGCACTAAGCTCCTCGGCTTTCCAAACCTGCTGGCTAATCCCCTGCCTGTGGGGGAGGAGAGCAGGGAATGTGCAGCCGCCTGTGCCGCGCTCTGCAGTGGGGCTGGGCTGGCCAGCATCCCCGGGAGATCGCTGGAACCCCGCTGGATCCCCACTGGAACCCACTGGAGGCCATGCCAGTGCCCCAGCCCTGACCCACTGGTACCATCGCTGCATCCCAAAGTGCTGGAACGCAGCCTGGCCCCGGCACTCCCCTGCTCCAGGGCAGCCTTTGGGTTCTCACACCCAGGCCGGCACATGCCCGCTCCTTCGGGGTTTCCTTTATTCCTGTTGTAATTGTTTTGGACAAGTTGCTTTCCACCTGCATTTGCTTCAGTTTCAGATTGTTTTTCTAAGCACAAAAAAAATTTAAATCAGTTGTCTTCTCTAATAAGTGATTTCATAGGCACTTCCTCAGATCTGTGAGGAATGCGGAGCTTTTAAACTGCTTGTTCACAGAAAACAGGCTCTCTTTTCTGCTTTGCTCCCCCAGCTCCCCTTTCTCTTTATTATAAGTTACACATTTTCCTTAACACTGTTAAAACTGTCACCTAAAGGGCAGAGTAACCACTGCATGCAGCTGGGGAATATGACACTCTACACACAAGGTCCTAGGTCCCATTTTGCAAAAATAGCTGCTGGGAAGGGTCACTGGCTCGTCTAACAAAAAAAAAAACAAAACCAAAAAAACTCCCCAAACCCCCAAACAAAACAAAACCCCCCCCCAAAAACCAAACCAACAAACACAAAACAAACAAACAAAAAACCCCCCAAAAAACAACCAAAACAAACAAAGAACCCCCCTCCCCAAAAAAAACCAACCAAAAAAAAAAAACCACACCACAAAAACCACCCCCCAAAAAAACACATTCTACTCTTAGAGAGAATCCAGTTTGTCTCATTTTAAAGGGAAAAAAGCCTGTGAATGTTTGTGTCAGAAGTGTGCTGGGTCTAAACCCTGTGAGGATTTTCACAGGTCTTGGACCCAGCTTCAACACTAGAGGAAAACACCAAACAAACCTGACTCTAAAATTTACCTGAGATCACAGGATTCCTATAGATGTGCACACATGTATTTATGAATCCTAACAAGGGGCAAATCCAGAGCAATTACAGAGCTAACTATGGAATTTCATGGGACTTTGCTAGCCTCATGTAAGGTCCAGGGCTGAAAGGAAAATAGCTTTGTTCCAGATAGAAGTGAAAAAGCAGCAAGAGCATGCCATGCCATTTTAGTCCTTTATTGTACTGTGACACCTGCTAGCAGCACTTGCACTGGCACTGTCTGACCCTGATGCCTCTGCAGCTGAATTTCTCTTGCTGGGATAACAGGGAGAAGCTGTGAGCTTCCATCTCACAGGTAATTCAGGGCTACAGCAAGGCTGCTGCCCTGGGAAAGGCAGCCAGCACTCACAAAGAAGATTTCAGACAGCTGATAATGAGTTCAAAGCCTTGGCTCATTAATAAGCTTATTTGTTCCCACTACATAGGTCAACAATTCACTTCATAAAAGGATGATGAAAGACTGACCACTCCAGACAAAATGTCTCCTATCCCTTGGAAATGCTTTTCTTGCCATTTAATTTTCATGGTGCACAGTGACTGCAAGAAATTTTGCCACTCCCTTACTCCTAATTTTCCTTCTCTTTAATTATTCCCAGATCCTGCAGGTATGTATGGTGTTTTGCAAAATTAAAAGGTCTCTTGCCTGAGGAGCTCCATGTGCAAAATGGATTGGGAAACAAAAAGGGAGATTCAGTCATGGGGATAGCAGCCAAATGAGCTGAGAGAAGGAAGCTTTTTCCCTTTTGTTTGAGAAACTACTTATTTCATAAATGCAGACTGTAAAGGGAGCAGAAGCAGGAAAAAAGAAATCCAAACACTACTATGACTCATAATCTTGGTCAGCTGGACTTTGGAGATGGGCAGCAGTCAGGATGGTGTAAAGGAGAGAAATTCAGTGTCACTGAAGAGCAGGTAAGAAGGAAAACTGATTTTACAGGGATGAGGTGTTGTGCAAAGACTACATCAATTTAAACACAATATGGCTGTTCATACCTTAATATGGTCCTTGGCTTTGTGGAGCTCTTCATGTTCAACAGGGAGTGGATCTTTTACTTTCTCCTTTAGCTCTTGCAGTCTGCTTTCCAGTTCCGTGGTTTGCTTTTCAAAGCGGTCACAAGTCTGCTCAGGGAGACCCAAGGATGTATAAAAGGTGAGGATAATTTATCATGACATACGGAACCACACATATGCTACAAAATAGCATCTTAAACCCACTGAAATAATCTATCATGTGCTCTGGTTTTTTGAATTTTCTTTTTTGATACATAGTGCCACCCACAAGGATTTGGTGCTTGGATTTAGAGAACTTCAAGCCTCAGCTATTTAAGGCTTGCCTTAGAGATTATTTCTGCTCATTTTGTTTTGTTTAGCCCAAGAGGTTTTAAGCATGGTTTTTCAACTGTATCAGTGACAGCATTCAATTTTAAGACACACCTAATGAGCTACTTAGCCATGAAAGCAAATTCATTGCTCTAAGAAAATAACTATGACCAGCCCTTCTATTTAGATGTTCAACAACGTGAGAAGGAACAAGTCATGTTAACTCTAAGCTAAATTTTAGCTTCACAGCCCAAAGCAGGAATGAGCTGCAGGCCATGGGGAGCTTGAGAACAATCAGAGAAGGATCATCCACTGTTCCAACAAATGGAATCCTTCTCAATTTCCTTTGGTGCATCAGGGGACCACAGTTTTAGCTTCCCACAAGCTAAATGATGACACATGACAGGCACTTCCCTCAGAGTGCCCCTGCAGCGAGCTGGAGATGGTGGGACAGGGAAGCTCTCGAGACCCAATGCCAGAGCAGCAGGTGGGGAGGGCATCATCTACCTGTAGGGTGCCACTGAACTGCATCTTCTTCTTCTCCAGCAGGGCCTGGGTTTTCCCCCAGCACTGCTGTAACTGGCTGAGCTCCTCCTGGAGAGCAGCACTGGTCTCGGGATCGGAGACAGTGCGCAACTTCTCCCCGACATCGATGACCAAGGTGTACATGGCTTGCCACCTCTGAAGGATCACCGCCTTACTCTTGAGAAGGAAAAACAAAAATTAACTTTCTAAGCTGTTCTTAAAAAGTTACAGAAGTGCTTTCCCAGTTTTTCACTTGGGAGGATGACTCACAAGGTACAACTTTGTTCATAGTCATGAAAGAGTAATCAACAGACCTCCTATGTGCTTCTTTAATTTCAGAAAAATCATGTTTTCTCTGATATTTGGACTTATAAAACTCTACAGTAGCTTCCCCCAGACTGAATCTATAGGGTGAAAGTGCAGGAGTCAAAAAAAGATGGAAATTCAGTTGTACAAGTTACTCAGAACAAAAAATATCATCTATGTTCTGCAACCACCTCTAACCTTAACATCTTAGGCTAATTTTTTCAGAGATAACAGCCCTGTTAATCATGATGTACTCCAAGTGAAGTAAGACATCAATAATAATTTGCCCACAACAAATTGATCTGTAACACAAGGAGAGATAATCAAAGTTTCTTTCTGTAGAACAGCAGCAGGAGGAAAAGGGCAATTCAGAGTAGAAGGGAGAAGACTTTCTGGCTTTTCTCACTAAGAAAAAAGCATGAGCACTAAGTTGTAAAATCTACTGAAAATCACCTTTGCAGAACAGGTAGAAATAAAGATGAAATAAATAGGGCAAGCACCAAATAGAATACTGGTAATGTGTTAATCCATCAACACTAGGTGTGTGGGTACACAATATAAATCTTGGACTGTGCAAATAGCATTCAACGGCATGATTTTAAAAGGTTTTAGATTGCCTTAGGCAACCATCAAGTTCACTGCTTGTTTCTACCTTCTTATAAAACAAAGAGGTGCATAGTTAAATGTAAAGCCAAATTATCCAAAATTAACGAAGGAAAATGTTTCTTTCCACTCCATGTAAAATGCAGAACTCACTGTTCTGAAGAACTGCTCACCAGATTTGTGTATCTTGGAGTGATCAGATTTCCTTGCAAGTGTTTTTTCCTTTGTTTCTGGCATCTCCTGACCATCCCTGCATACACAGGACCTATATGGCCTGTCTTGCCATGTAAGTACCTTCCTTCAGGCAAAATAAAAGGCCTGAATTCAGCAGTCATGCCAGTAAGATGCAAATAGACCTAGAGGTTACCTGCTGACTAGGCTGTCTGTCTCATCTTCTGGCACCCTGAATCTCCATTTCCACATCCATACGATTTTTAAAGCATGCAAAGCTCCTAAAGGGCCATGCTGACCAAGAAGTTTCCGAGTATAATGAGCCTTTTGCAATATCACTGCTTTTTTATCTGTGCTCAGCGTTAAGGAAAAAGTGTCACCAATCATTTCTCCCCCAAGAAAGTGTGTGATTTTAAAGATTTTACCTTACTGGACAGAAGTTGTTTCAGTCTGAGGGAAAAAGCCCACATATTTTAGATTTGTAAGAAGTAAACACAGTACCTTGAAATCATGAATTACATTTCTAAGCTGGTAAAGGCTGTAACAGTCCTGGCTCTTCACCGCTGCGAGGAAGCTGTTTGTGTCATCAAGGAATCTGTTGAGGCTCTGCAGGGAACTCCTGAAGAGCTGCCACTGGCTCACGAGTCCATCGATATCTTTCTTCCTCTGCTGAACCATCCGGATAACATTCTGCCACTGCTCTTTCAGCAACGTGAGCTTGGAAATAAACTCTGTCCTGAAAATTACAAGGGCTGAGCGTTAATTTATTTTGACCTCAACGCTGCATATTACAGTAATTGTGATGGATCTCCATTTGCAAAGTTGTTTTCCAATTACAATACCCAACAATGCAAGAAAGCTCCTTGCAGCCTTTAGCTCAGCCCTGCTTTCTGTATTCCATCCTTTAAGCAATCCAAACAACCTTTTACATGATACCGAAAAGGGTAAGGCAAGTCAATCTTGCAATTGTGGTATAACAACATACATAGTACAGCAATCAGACACAACATGCACTAAACACTTCTCTGAAGAACAAAAGGTCAATCCAATGAGACAAGGTCGCTGATTACGCTGCAAAATTGATCTGCACAATGGAAAATTGTGTAGTTATTGAACCCATTTAAGCAGTTCTTTTGTCTTCTTCCTCAACATGGTCAGATTATCCAGCCAATCTGGCAGGTTGATTAAGGCAACCCCATTTATTAATTCTGTTTCTCTGCAGGAGGCCATTGTCCCTGATTTGCTCTTACACCAACCCCTGCCTTTGTACAGGCAGTTCCCAACACAAAAATCCAGCAGCTCAGCTTAGCTTAGCCCTATCTTCCCTGGCAGTTTTAAGCCAAGCTATGGATTTCATACTGGCATGTCTGAGGGGAGCACACACACTGTCCTGCCAAGCCTCTGGATGCAGCAAGATCTGGCAGGGAGGGAAATGTGTTCACCCCAAACACCTGAGGCAGCTGAACCTCTGCTCACAAACATTACCTGCTGCTTCTCAACGCTACATTGATTAAGAGAAAGGTGTAAGATCATACTGATAAAAAACAGGTTCAGGCACAATGTATTTGGGATTTCATGGCCAGTGACTCAATGCCCTGCCATGTGTGCCAGGAGCAATGTGGATAGTCCACACCTCTGCACTCTGAGAAGCAGAGAGGTCCAGGAAGAGGGAGAAGATCCTTCGTATGCAGCATCCTCATTGTGCTCTGTGGGCAGGCAGCTTCTCAACCACAGGTACACAACAAAAGACTCCTGTTCAGGAGCAATTATTTTTGTTTTCAGCCCAGTCTGTTACTATCCCAAAGCAGCCTGACCAGGGCCCCTGTGTTTCTTTCTCACTGCACCTCCTCACACCTTTTTTTTTTTTTTTTTCCTCATGCTCAAAGAGTCAACCCAGCTAAGAATTTGGGTTTATGTCCTCATAAGAGCAAAGATTCAATCCCAATTCCAAGGAAGACAGCATATTCACTAAATGACCAAGATCTTAAGCAGAAAACCAAATAAAGTACCTTTTCTCTGCTTCTCCAGATTCCAAGGAGAGTAGAACTTTTTCTATGATAGAATTAAATGTCTGCTGATTTATGGAAATCTCAGTCTGCAGCATCTGAAAATACCAAGAGAACAAGTTTTAACTATTCAGTGAACAGCCTTTGCTATGAAAGCTGCTTCTGCTCCTCTAGAGTGACAGCATTTATTTAATTGCAAATGCTGAAAAAACTATTATTTTCAATGACTAGTGTCAAATGCACCCTAAGAGTCCACAGTTTTTGGACACCAAGAGGAATTTGCACATATATGATAGTGGACCCCACCATGAGCTGGATGATACAGATCTGAAACCTTAAGATTTTTGACTGTTTCTCTATAACAAACAGCAACTGGTTGGAAAAATGCCAGTGAAAACAAATTTCCACCAAAATCTAA
>VYZR01069641.1:4772-18532 GCA_013400675.1 Oxylabes madagascariensis
ACCAAAAAGACAAACCATCAACCCCAAATCCAAACAGGTTTAAGATCTACAAAAAATACCGTCTATTTGCTTTGATGGGAAATTACTTAAATGAAGTGATCATCTATTTTGGAGATTTTATGAGCATTAAAAAGAAAACTGATGAAGATTAATGAAGTAAAAATTAAACCTCCATATTGAGATTTAACCTCTGGTCATTTTTGTTGATTACAGGCCCATAAAGAAGGGCAGGACATTGATAAATAACATGTAACTGTAAAACCATAAAGCTGCAGCTAGCTAGAACAGCTCTAAATAATTAGTGTTTGATTCATATGGGAAGAAAACAGTGCCAGCTCTATATCCATAGTACCTCAAGAGGGAAATCCTTTATGCTGACATCTACAAAAGATTGGCAGTAATGAGGATCCATGTAAATCAAACTGTCATCTGCAAGGACAAAACAGAAGACAAGTAATTCAAAAAACACCTTATTATTACACTGCTTACAATCCAATTTCTATGCAGAACAGCTGGAAAAAAAGCCAGTGAGTAACTGCTTGCCAGGCTGATACTCATTGACTGAAGCATAGGTTTTTGCAGGACAGATTAACTTTTGCATAATCAAATATGCTTGTATAAGCAGAATTTTTATAAAGTGATGAAACTGTCATTTAATTTTTGGTGATAAAATTACTTTTACAAACACACAATTATATTCTGGAGTTTGCATATGAAAAATGTATCGCCCTGCTTCATCCTGACAGCAAGAATATATTGCTTGTCATTTAGGCATCAACTAACACCACTTAAAGCAGGAGAGAGTAAATACCTAAATAAGAACTGCCAGGCAGGAACAGCAAACGCTCCTCAAGTTTGGTGAAACAGATAAATTATGCCTTGTTTATGCAACAAGGGAAATTAAATGTACATTTTACAGAATCCAATTACTCCGTGGGGTAAATGACAAATGGCTGGACTTGGGGAGATGTGATGAATTAATAAGGTGCTCATTTTACTATTTTAATCACGCTATTTCCCACTGGTTCAATATTAACTTCCTAACTCTGAGAGAAAAAAAAATATTGAGGAGACAAAACACATTCAAACACTAACCTTGGAATCCAGCAAAGTAGTAGGACTGCTTGGGTTTGCCACCAATGATGCCAACACAGTACTCCAGGCTTAAAATTCCCTAAAACAACAGCAGGGAATCATTAAGATCAACCAAAGTATTAAACTGAATTAAAATATTTGCTGTTTGCTCTTTTAGGCAAATGGTTTTTGTTTTTTTTTAAAGACTGACTCCATGACTGCCTGGGGTTTGAGCAAAGGGAAAGCACAGAAGCAGATATTCCAGAGAGAGTCCTCCCTTCCCATGGATACCCACACGTTTTTGGGGAGGAGATAAAATATCATGTCACACATTGAGCACCAGTTTCTTGGTCCAAATGTCCCAAAGTATTGAGATTCACATCTTTCACACACATTTACATTCTGTGCCCCTGGAGCCTCTCTTCTTTTTGCACTCAAATGGACAAACCTGGCCAGAGCATCAACTTTTACATCCTGGGGAGAAATGCCAGCTGAAGTTAAGAGTAATTACAAGGTCCAGCTCCAAGAACAGCTGCCCCACATCCAGGAGGGAGAAGGAAACAGAAAAGAGAAGGGCCCCAAAAATCTCCCTGGAGTTGTCTGGGAGCGCAGAGGAACCAGAACCACCTGAAGGCAGAACTTTTGGCAAGGGGACATCACTAAGCGTAAGTAGGGAACTTCTCTTTCAACAAAAAGATTGATATTGTCAGACTGCTAATACCAAGGCTTCTCAATTTAAAATCTTCCCTGTTTAGACAAGGATAAAGGCACTTAAAAACCTCCCCGAGATGCTACATAATCAAATCCAGCATGGTTTATACAGGTTAAGGAAGTGATGCTTATTTAAAACACGAATGAGAGGGCTTCCTTAGAAAACTTATTTAAAACATAAATGAGAAGGTTTCCTTAGCAAATGCTCTGAGCATCACAGAACATTCAGGCAGATCAGAGGCAAAGGCTCCCAGAGCCAAGGAGGGCAGAACAGAGAGGGAGCAAAGCTGCTCAGAGTAATGGATAACTGTTTAATCTATGGCAAGCTTCTTGTAAAAGTGAATAATAAAAAATTTATCAATTTTGACCCATAAATATAAAATCCTCTGTAGAAATTACCTCTTGTGCTACATTCTAAAATCTGCATTTTTAACTTAAAGGCAGACTCCAAGAAATGTGGTCACTTCTTGGGAACAGTCAAGGCAGACACTGCAGTGACTGATTCAGGCAATTGAGAGCCCTCTTATCACAGCCTCCATCAGGCTGCAAAGGCCAGAACAGCCCTGGCAAGGGAGCAGCAGCAACCACCATGTGGAGCCAGCTGAAAACTAAAACTTTCCCAAACCAGCTGTCTGAAAACACAAGGGAAATAATCAGGGAAGAACAACAATTTAAGTTCATAACTTAAAAGCCTTCGCCTGTCTGTCTTCCCGTGCCAGTAAAAATCAAAATGTTTTCCTGAAATGTTACAGTGAAGAGACAGCCACAAAATAAATCATGTTACAGACTCTCAGCTTTTGTCTGTGCTACTACACAGGGGTAACTAGAAATAAACCCCAAATTTAAAGACAGATAAAGAGGAGCATGGAAAATGAAATAAAAGCAGCAGGGCTAAGAGAACAAGCCCTTCCCTAAGAGCAGCAAGAGGCAGGATTGCAGCACAACACCAGGAGTCTGCAGAACCTCTGCTGAAAAAAACACAGCACAGACCTTCCCCCCCTCTGCCTTCTCCTGGAGTTTTCCTTTTTTCCAGCTCATTTTTACTGTGGTAACTCCTTGCTACTCCTGCCTCACCATCCTCAGAAACATTCATCCAAACAGTGAAAAAGCAATTAAAGTAGTGAATAAAAATATCAAACAATTCCATGGGAACAAAGAGACAAAAGAAAATTGGAAGAGCAGAGAGGCAACAACTTTAAACCGTTTGAACCATCTTCTTACTTAAGAAAATAAGAAACAGAGTAAGGAATGGAGTGCATTTATATTTTAAAATGCTGCCTGATCTTTAGTTACATATGCTATTAGAGTCCTGCTAGATTAAATTACCATTTGTAATTTGAGGCACTGCATTAATGTCTTTTCAGGTGGCTGCTGGAGGAGCAGGACAGTTATCACTGCTTTACCAAGGGACATCATGTGCTCTGCAATTATGTCTGATCTTGTAATAGGGAAATTTCAAATCTGTAAAGTCAAACTTTACAACCTTCAACTGTAAAATCCCCACCACACGTTTAATGGGGAGAATTACCCTCGTGAAGTCGCTTTTCATATCCCCTTGTGCTACTCTTTGAAAAATGATTGAACTCTCATTTCATACCTTTACAAACTCCAAGTAGTCTGTGTTTGTTCTCTCTCCACCGAGTCTCACAGGAACCAAAATAATTACAGCTTTTGTGCCTGCTTTCCCAGAATCCATGAAAGAGCACTGCCTGTCAATAACATCGGAGCTGTAGACTGAGACACACAGATATTAAATATTCGAAATATTCAAATTTCAAAGAGAACCTCCAGTTTTTACAGACACACCTCCAAGGTGGCACCACAGTGTGACAAACTGGAACTGCAGCCCTTCCAAACCCCCCTGTCCTCCTAAAACACAACCCAGGTGCCTCAGAACCAGTGCTGAGCCCTCTCATTCCCAGTAAGATTTTGTGGGATGGGAATTGCTGCTGCTGAGTTGCAATGCCAAAGAAATGCAGAAGGAGTAGGTTAGGAGAAAGCCAATAAATATTTATTGCTGCATATAAACTTCTAAAAGGAATAATTAAAACTTGAAAGCTTCCAACTAACAGAAATATCTACATGTAAAAGGAGAAGAGGCAATAATTGATTTGCTGATTTGGAATTCCACTATAAAATACAAAACAAGCAATGAACAATATCAAGAGCCCCTTTGTCTACATAATCTCAATTTTGTGGATCCACTTCATAGGGATTTTTTTTTCTTTAAAGCTCTATTGTTAAGTGCTAACTGAAAAGCATAAAAAGCATCTAAAATGTTTCCAAAAATCTACAAAATGACAGTTACCTGTACAATCCTGAGCAACATAGACTGTAACTCCTTGCAGCTCAGGGTCTCTTGCTTCTTCAACAGCTTTTCTAAGTACAAACACAAAACTATTTAACTTATCATTCATTTAAAAAAATTAACAACAAACAAACAAATTATTTTGGTTTTTTAGAAAGAGGTTGATTTTAATTGTTTGCGATAGGAGTTTTTTATTTGTTTGGGTTTATATAGGAGTTATTTTGTTTAGTTCAAGACACCTTCCCTTCCTGATAAACACAGGTGGTGGGGTGGGATTTTTTATTTGTTTTTAAACACTGGGTACCAAGATCCAGCCTGTATCTTCCCTGGATATCTTGGCACCATGTTTTTACCAAGCCAAGATGATAATGTCTGGCTATTTAGAAGAAACAAACCCACAAGAAAAGGCCCCAAATCCCACAAAAACTTACAATGAAATGCATATTCACTACTTTATTTCTTTTTGTTTATAACCATTTTCTGCCATGTATATAAATGATAACGGTGAAGTTTGCTGACAAAAATCCTATTTTCAACTCACTAGATCTCTTTGTTTGACCTCAGTTCACATAACAAACCACAAATTAGCACATGGAATTAAAAAGTTTCACCAAAACTTTCTAAAAGGTAATTACAATATGAGACTCTCCCCAAAAGCCTAAGAGTGACAGATCTAAAAAGTAAAAAGAAAATACGTGGTGATAGTCAGAACCATGGTCATCAACCAGGGACAACATTTATAAAGAAAGAGAACTGTTCAAAATAGAGGATTTACCTTTGAGTTCAAACACACACCTGCATTAAATGGTCACTATCCCTTTATTCCCCACTATATTTTGAGGAATGGTTTAATGCAGCCATTCCCAAGTTATGAGGGAGCTGTACATTGTTAGTGCTGCTGGAAGAGACAAAGATCCAGGAAAGGAAACCTCTGCAGGGCTGGAAATCACCCCTGGGGTTGTGGTGAGGGTAACTCTGCACCAAACCCACTCTGCTCCCATTAGAGAGACAAAAAATTTCATAGATAATTTATTAAAGCAAGCAAAAAAATCTGACTGTTTCCACTATGAGAAAAAAGTAGAGTAAAACACATTAAAAATGCTAAACTCCTACGTCCCTGTTTGCATCTGCATGGATGCACACCTGATTATTTCAGTACAGCTGCACTTCAGATTAACATAACATTTACACTAAATATCAAATCCTTCTATTTGTATATGTATATAAATATATAAATGCATGAACTTTGCCTTCTGCTGCTTAAATGATTTATTAGTGATTTGGTTTATAGGTAAACTGGAATCCACTTAAAAAATAAACAGGTAAAACTACAAAAAGAGCCCCAAAACATCCAAAGAATTGAATATCAAGGCTCACAGTACGGAGAAATTTGACTTTCGACTTTTTTTTTTAACCATGCTGAATGTCACAGACCCTTTACTTTTACTGGGATATAATTATAATATTAATAGTCCCATACATTTACAGTTTCACAAGAATTTGATGTGTGCAAAGAAATGCTGAAAACATCAATTTTAGCTCTGACATTTCATTACACTATCAGTACATTACAGCCCCCAGGTTACAGTATAAAAAAAAAAAATCTCTAATGTTATGCATGTTCCAAGGTTGAAAGAGTGGTTAGTTTTTAGAACATTTCATTAAATGCAGCTCTACTTAAAAGGGTTTGGGAGAGAGATTTGGGATTCTACAAGAAAACAGAAATGTTGTGTTTTTTCCTGAGATAAGACTGACAAAAGCTCAGCATTCAGTTCCTGCACCAATTTCCCTTCCCGCCTGCGAAAAAGCTCCGGAATTGCTCCTGATATGGGTGTTTTACAAAGCCAATAATGAACAGTTTGCTGCTCAATTAGGCTGAAGCAATCTCAGGACACTCAGAAATGCTTCTGTGTGATGTGACAGAGGAAAGGAACAGAGAATTGAAGGAGTTTTACCTCAGGATGTGCGCGACCACGGCGGGCCCGTACCAATCCCCCGCCACCTTCCCGGATTTTTTCCCGTACTCAATCAGCTGGTGCAGCCCAAAGGCTGCCAGGGGGGAGTCACCGAACCAGGAGATGATTTTCCTGTGGTAAACCTCATTCCTCAGCTCGGTGACATCCCACTCCCTCCTGGCCGGGCTGCGCCGCGGCCGGGCCAGGATCTTGGGCTCCCTCTCGGCCGTGAGCGACGCCTCGAAGGAGGCCGTGAGCTTCCTCACGGTGCTGCTGGTCCAGGACTCCGAGTCAGAGCTGTCCATGTCCAGAGCCTCTGGCCACACCCAGGCTGCAGCAGGAAAAGGGGAAATCCACATGAACCCCAATTAATTAACCTCAATTACCATCAATATTCATTTTATGGCACAATAAGCAAAGCGCTTCCCTTTGTACCCCATGCTTCTTAAAGCAATATTGTGTATTTTACACAAAGAATTCTACAAGAGCAGGATTTGATTTGATTTTCTGGTGACCAGCACAGCCAGCTGAATAAACAAGATACACCTGATTACAGGTTAAAACTCTCCTAAATATGAAATACATCAACATTACTTCAATATTATCCAAAAACCCTTCATCCGTGTGAAGTTGCAAAAGCTCTTAATTCTTCTTATTTTTCAGTTATTAAAAAACCAGGCAGACCTGAGGAATTATTGATGTAAAAGCAAACATTTCCTCCTGGCAAAATGGCAAAGTAGATCAGCAGAAAAACAGGCAGGATTTTTTTATTCACTAAATTCTTTAATTCTTTTAGATTACGAGGCAAACTTGATTAAACATCCTTCAGCACAGTATCTTCAGTCTGCTTTTCCAGCTGAAGGTTTCCCTATGGATGATGCAGCCCACACAGCATTCCTCCTGCAGAACGGGGTTCAGCAGGCCCAGGGAAGACGCCTGGAATTCTCCACAATTCCAGTAAGTACTCCCAACACAGACCCAGCTCAGTGAAACATCCTCACAGGCCTTGCTGTTCTCTCAACTTCACATTCCAGTCAGTGCCTCAAGCACAGGCATTTCAAAGTAAAACTTCCATATTTAAAATCAAAACTCATTCACAACAACATTCAGCAATATCTGGAACATTCCACATGGCAGTGGAAGTGTAAATATCTCAGCTAGAAACTTCAGGCAAGTTTTGCTTCCTAACAGAAACAACACCATTAAACGAGAATGAAAACATCTCTGGGAAAAGAGTAAACAGCCATGAAAAACTTCCTGTAAACACCTAAATATGTTTCCAAAGCTGCCCAGACCTCATAAAAAGCTTTTCAAAAGATAATTCACCAGCTGTCAGAAGACCAAGTGAGGAGCAAAGTAGCCCAGAAAGACCATCCCTACTCCATCTTTCTGTGGATTTGGATTGCCACAGGAACAAGAGCACTCTGGAATCACCCCATCACCTTCCAAATTAGGATGCAAGGGGGATATGCAAGGAATTCTTTGGAACCATGGATTTTAAAGATAGAAACCTGAGGCTTTTTTTGTTTGGGGTTACTTCCAGATGAGCTATTACACACTGCTGCTCACAGGGAGCCTTCTGGGCAAGTCTTGAATTTCTTTTAAACGTATGTACAAGAAAAGTGATATTTAAGGGATTTGTGTTCTCAGCAGAAGTATTTACACACTTTCTGATGTGTGCAGTCAGTTGAAAGAGATAATGAAGGTTTTCTGAGTTAAATACCTCCAGCCAAAGGCTGAGATAGTCCCACAGCTCAGCCCTGATGCTGCTGGGAACGGAGACTTTGTGTTGCAGCTGGGCTGGGACCTTGTTCCCAGCTTACATCAGAGCAAGGGCAGAGGGTGATCAAAACAGGCTTTCAGAAGGATCTTCTGCTGAAGTGTCCCTGAGAGCCCACAAATGGCTGAGGGAACAATGCCCTGTTCTCTCAACTCCCCCGGGAGGCCTCAGGCCCGTGCCTGGGGTCATTCTGGAGCAAGCAATGGGTGATTGTTATGGAAGGGACTGGGAGTGGGATGGAGAGAAAAGGTGTTTAACTCTGACAAGCTAAAATACCTCTCTGCAGGACATGGCTCAGCCTGGAAGAATGAGGAGGACGTGGACACTCAGCCCATGACAGCAGGAAGTGTCCCACAGCTCCTAAAGCCTCAGCTGGCTGTGACTGAGGAAAGACTTTGAGACAGACAATGGTAAGGAAAAAAGGGGAGTTTCTCTCTAAGAACAGGGGGGGGAAGGGAAGGAATGACACACTGAACATCTCCACACAGAGAATGATGTATGGAAGTTAGATTAGAATCCTTCTAGGAACTCAATATATTAACACCAGAAGAAATTCAATAATGGACAACTTTAGAACTGATAAAAGAACATCACTTCTGCCATAGCCCACAGCTATGGGCCGGGGAACTCACTTCTGCATCTGGAGCTCAAGAAACAATCACATTTCCAGAGAACTGGGCATGTGCACGGGTAAGAATACCCAGGGAGGGGATCACACTTTTGTGTTGTTTTAACTCACACTTGGATATTGGGAACTCCACAGAAGTTTGCTTTGGCACACTTTGGTTCTCAGAAATGGAAGGACAGGACAGCACAATCTCTGGTGCAATGGGACAATTCCAACAGGAATGAGGAGCCCACAACCAAAACCAGCTAGCCCTTCAGATTTGGGATAAAAAAAGGTTTTGGTCTCTTCAGAATGCCTGTGCTTATGCAAACACACAGATCTCCTAACTCACCTCTGCCAAGGAAATGAAGCATCAGGCCCTGAGCCAGCAGCATCTGCCCCGTCCTGAGGGTGCAGCCCCAGCCACAGTCTGTGGTTAAAGCAGAGCCCTGGATCTGAGGGAATTCCTCTCTGTAGGTCAGCCAGATTCTGGAAATGAAATCTTTGCGGAACTCCTCGACGTTCCCTGAAATCTCAGTGTTGATTTTATCAAAATTGGACCCATCTGTAGAGAGCTCCCCAGAGTCTGCAAGGCAAAGCACAGTTTCAGCTCTAATTTGTTATGGCACTTCTGTTATTAGAAAGCAAGTAACAAATATCAAATTTAGCAGAAAAACAAATTTACAAAAATTCACAATTGCCTCAAATACAAGAAAGGAAAATTGGAAGGCAAACATTAACAGAAATGTGCCAGATGGAAAAAAAAAAAAAAGGAAAAATCAAAAGAACAATGCAGACACCACTGTGCCAGTGGAATCACTGACCTGCAAATAAGTGCTTAATTCACCCAACTGTGAATGGTCAAATAAAGAGAGAGACTTGAAAATNAAAAATTGCAAGACAAACATTAAAAGAAATGTGCCAGATAGAAAAAAAAAAAAAAGGAAAAATCAAAAGAACAATGCAGACACCACTGTGCCAGTGGAATCACTGACCTGCAAATAAGTGCATTCACGCAACTGTGAATGGTCAAATAAAGAGAGAGACTTGAAAATCTGCACACTGGAAAGTGATAACAAAGGTGTTGGTGTAGTGACCCCAATCAGGAATTGTCACTGTTTCCATCAGGAGTTTTTAGAAAGAAAATCTCCAGCTGATGGTAAATTAAGTGCAAATTACAACACAATTTTTTACAGAAAGCACAAGGTTCTGGTGTGAAATCTGTATAAAGCAGGTTGGGATGGGTTGCATGAGATGGACATTTAAATGAGTATTTTCCAAGCTTTTCATATTTACATTTTGGATTTGGTAATTGTTAATGCCAGTCTTTCTAGAAGATTAAAAACACCTTACTTCTGCTGAGGAAGAGTGGAATGAGTGAAGTGCTCTGTACTCACCCTCAGTTTTGAAGTGGTAACATTTTCCCAGCAGAAAGACTGGAGAGTTTCTACTGAAGTAAGTTTTTGTTTTCAACACCCAACCTAGAACAGATGCAAAACAAATACAAAATTGTGACTGAACTTTCCAAAAGGAAATGCTAACAGCATCTGGTTAAGCCAAAGGTAATCCTTGAAAGAGGAAAAAAAAGCATTGAAATTGGGTTTTGTTCTCATAAAAAATCGCAATGGCTACTATTCCCTTTCAACCATGTGACAGCCTTAAAGAAAGCAGAAAAAAAAAAGTATCTTTTCATCTTGCCAGACATCTCCAAAACTCAGTTATGATTAATAAAGTTTATCAGAAANTTTAAACCTGGTGCAACCCTTAAAGAAACAGAAAAAAAAAAAGTATCTTTTCATCTTGCCAGACATCTCCAAAACTCAGTTATGATTAATAAAGTTTATCAGAAATCTGGTGGTAAATCTGAGCAACCTCAGTCCTAAAGGGAAAGTAGAAAAGTCAAGGACAGATTAGTAAAGGGCACACTTGAAAATCTGGTTGCTCATAAATGAATTACTGATGTTCAGCTGTGGAAAAAATGTTACTCAAGGGTAGATTCTTCAGTGGAGTTTGTATCTCACACACCATCCTATTTTTTTTCCATGAAAGTGCATTTATAAACAAAGAAAATCATTGTGCAGATGATTCCATATTATCCCTGTTTAAAAGCCTTTGCAAATCTAGAGTCATTTAGAGAATATATAAGCTATTTCCAAAAGAAGCCATTTAAAATGAAATGATGCAAGATTTATTTGAAAAAACGAAAAGCTAAGGAAGTTTTGTAGTGGGGCTAATTTATAACATCAAAAAAAATGTTTCAAGGGCCATGTTGCATTTTTAGTATTAATTAGTTTTGATTCCATTCACGTCAACAAGAAACACTCCATTCCTTTTAATGAGGACAGATCTCACCACACTCTGCTCCACTTACTGTATTTCATGTTGTGCCATGCAGACATAAACTTTGATTTGATCTTTTCTACTTCATCTGTCCCCGTGGCCTCCATATTCAAATTCTAGAGGAAAAGCCATCGCTGTCTTGTGAGGCTTTCAGTTTTGCTGCTGCAAAAACCAAAATATAAACACTCAGCATCCCCCACTCAGGCACTTAAGCCCAACATGGCCAGAAACAGCAATAAACTCACAGAACCCTCCACCACCAGGCACTGAGAAGCAATCCCGTGGCCCATGAATAAGTAATAAAATAATTTAATTCCAAATATACACCAATAAAAGCACTACACAAAGCTAAATAAAAGATAATGTTCTCCAGCAGCTCTGCCTTGTACCACGAACTGCTCCAGAGCACAAAACCTGTGCTGGCAAACAAGCACAATCATTTTATCAGCAGTGAGGTGGAGAGCTGTGGTGCAGCTCACGCAGTAGAAAAGATGCTGCTCTTTTCTGCTGAAGAGAAAACAAAAAGCACTTTCTGTGTTAAAATCCACCACAGTGCAGATTAATTTTGTAAAAACTCCTGATAAATTTTCCAAGGAAATGCATCTTTACTAGCTCTTTCTGTGCTGCAAGATAAGGCAGATTTCAGCTTTAAAGCAACCTAAACTGGTAATAATTGGTAATAAATAAATAAATAGGTAATTGGTAACGCCTTTATCCCTGTTGCTAAGAAATCTGGGAAAATGGCACAGAACGCCCTCCATAGCCCCATTGGTAACACGAAGTTTGCTATTAATTAACAAAATTTCCCTCACGACGTGTTCTGTCACTGGATCACCTTGAAATCCTTGGCACAGAAAGTTTTCTGGATGGTATTTGCTGGCCCAAACCCTTGCACAGACAGCTGAAAAATTAAGAGCTCCTGCTTCAACAGCAGCTCTTGTGGGACATCAAAAGCTGATCAACAGTGGGACATCATTGCAACCTCCACAGAATTTTTATCTAAATTCTGATAGCACCAGCTGATGACGTGAGCAACAGTGAACTTCCTCATTTAATTAATGAACCTGGGCCAGGAGAAAACCTCCTTTCTTTAAAAGGAGTGTCTAGAACTGTATTTACCTTTCCATGAGCTATTCTCCACGGAATGGGGATCAAAAGCAGGACAAAGACTTAACTGTGTCACTTCTCTCCTCTGGGAACGTGTTTGAAGTAAACCCAATCAGTGGCAATGTAATTAAGGAGAGGGTGAAGATGTCAGGGTGACAGCATCGTCTGAGCCTGAGGGTCCTCACACAGATCCACTTTTTGGGGATCTGCAATCTGCTGCCCAAAGCACCCCTAGCACATTTTCCCACTATTCCCTTGTATTACTCCACAAAAATCTGCTTTTTGACAGAACAAGAAGCAATGCCAACGCACAAGCATGAGGGAAGGCTGACGTTTTTCTAGTGAAAATAACATAACAAGTGTCTACATCCCTGCTATGATTACCCTTGTGTTAAGTTGGGGAAGGAAGAAAAGGAGAATTCCAAGCTGGGTTTTAACTTCCTGCCTTTTCCCCCCTCTTTTTTCTTTAGGGGAAAAAAAAGGAAAGCCTGACTGTATCACCAGCTCCAGACAGCAAAGCTGGTAAGATGAACTTCTTCAGGAGATGTGTTTGGTCCTGTCTTCCCTCACATGATTCATCAGCAACAACCATTTACACAGACACCACTGATTGCCTTGAAAACCAATTCCTATAAAAGCTTCCTCTGGCTAAAATTAGAAATGAAACAAACTCTACAGTCCTGAAAGGGCTTGAAGACAAAATTATGTTAATGAGAAAGAAGTGCACTTTCTTTTAAAAGACAATGGTCACCACAGCTAATTTATCTTTCCTCCTGGTACATTTCTTCTCTGACATTATGCTAAAGATACAAAAAGAGCTCCCAAGAATGCTGACACAAACCAAGTATAATTTTTTCATGGAGAAAACACGAGTTCCTCCCATCAATGCAAGAAAGCATCAGTAAGAGTTTCACTGAAATTAATGGAACAGCACCAGGAGAAGGTCCCAGGGAATACAGATTGAAGCCGAATGGGCTTTAATATCAAATTATCAAATGCAAATGGCTTTATCCCGAAGTTGCCGCATTTATGAAGTTTAGATGCACATCAGGAGGATGCTGTTCCCTCGGGGAGCAGCAGGAAGGAAATTGAAGCCCCAACTCCTGACCGACCCCGAGGGGGATCAACGCCGGGCAGCGATGGAAAAACACCCCAAACCCCCCCAAGAACAGAATTTGTTTTCATAAACAGCGGAAAAGCAACGCAAGCCGCCGGCGAGACCGCAGCGGGAAGGATGAATGAAGCCTCGATGGGATAATTACAAGATGTATTATCTGTTATTGACTAAGAGTTTTGGTTTTTTTGGTTTGTACCTTGAAGGAGCCCGGAGCGGCAGCGGCGACACTCAGCGAAGCCCACACGGAAGAAGGACGGCGAGCAGCGGCCGGAGGTCATTTTTGAGGAGCTGCAAACGCATACGAGGACAATTAGAAACGACACTTTGAAGCCGGCTCGGAAAGAAAACCGGATTATTCCTCAGTCCTGCAGCAAGGACGGAACGCTTCGCCCGGCAGCCGAGCAGGAGCCCACACGCACCGCGGGAAGGGGCTCGGCGGCTCCCGGCCCCACAGGACACGGCCCGCAGACCGAGCCGCCGCCGCGGAGAGCCCGTCCCGCCGCCCNGCGGCGGGGGGCGCGGCGGGACGGGCGGTGGGCGCGCGCGGGGCACGCCGGGAAGTGTAGTCCGGCGGGAGCGCGGCCGGGAGGCGGGAGGGAGGAAGCGGGAGGAGGAAGAGGAGGGAAGGAGGGAGGAAGAGGATGGAGGGCTGCGGCTGGAAGCGGAATCCCGGGAAGAGGAGCGGGAGCAGAAATCCCGGCCCCTTCATGGGCTCTGCGGCTGTGCTTTAACAGCGTTTCTCTCTCTGCTTCGGTTTTTTT
>VYZR01069750.1:6577-27399 GCA_013400675.1 Oxylabes madagascariensis
CAACTCCAGACATTCCTGCCTGAATTTCCATCCCCTCACCAGCTCTGTTTTGCTTGAGAAAGAATAAAAAATACTAAACCTCCAGAGTTCTTTTTATGAATTATCTAATTGCAACAGGATCCTCTTCCACGTATTACATTACATTGTAGAGGAAATCTCAGGATATACCTAAATTTTCTGAGAGGATTTATAAACCAAACTGAGCTACAAATGTGTAGATTTGGGACAGCTTCTCCTGTAGGTAGTTCACCTTTCCTTAGTACTCTTCCTAACCAGCAATTTAACATGAAATGGGGAGAAAATGATGGGTTAGATTTAAGTAATTAGTAAATAAAGCATGCAAATGTGGATCAGGAAAAGAGAATAATCCCACTGTTGCATGCAGAGCTGCAAGAACCTGGCAACACCATCGCCAGCCAACCATTACCAATTTCCCCCAAGCTGCTCCAGGATATTTAATCATTGGCTTTAAGAGATTATAATTCCTTTTTTCTCACAAAATTCCTTCCAACACCTCCCTGAGGCTGACGGGGAACAGACCTACACACCCTCACTCAGCCCAAATCCCAACATTCAGGGTGTAAAGCCAATTTCAGTCCTGTGTCCTAACAACCCTAAAGAGAATTTCCTCTGGCAAAGGAAAAGGGCAGAGCTGGGCAGCCCACCAAGCACTCTCCTGCTCGCCAGGGCTGCATTTTACCCCATCCAGGGAAGTTTTCCTGCAAGACTCTGGCAGCTCTGCAAGTGCAGCTGCAGCTGAGCAGCGATGCCTGTCCAGGCCAGCTTGTGGCACACGCATACAAAAATGTGCTCCAGCCCCCAGGGATTTCACAGATTTACTATCGGTGAAGGGCAATAATCACTAAAGGAGGAGCAATTATTCCCAAATCATTTAGGATTTAAAAAATCATTGGCAAGAAGATAGAGGTCAAAGGTGCGCTGTCAAGGGAAATAAAAAAAACTCTACCTGTCAAACCTGGGTTTAACTTCCTCTCTGACTGCAATATGGTAAGAAGAGAGGGAAAGATATAAAACTGAAAGGTCACATACCCAGTGAAGGCAGGAATTAAAAGATCTCCATTCGTGTTCACATTTTACACAGGGATCACACCATTAATCTGTTCAATCCTTCTGCAAAACTCACTCTTTTTTAGACTGGCTACAAATTAACTAAAAAGAAGGCAAAAATGCAGTGAGTCTCTCTGGGTTTTAAGACAAATCCTCAAAGAACGAGGATAGGTGTAATTTCTATTTCCCTAAAATGGTGAGAGGTGGTGTGTGGTTATACACACACAGTAAATAAAGCACATGTGCCAAAGCTGAGGGAAAACACCGCTCTCAAAGGGCTCCCATCACACTCAGCCCAGAGGGGCAGGGAGAACAGAGGAGGACAACATGACCCCCAGGAATTTGGGGTGGAAAGGCAGATTATTTTATAATCCCCACAGTCAGCAATGCCACTGGTACTGCCCGTGCCACAGACCCCGAGCTGAATGCAGGTGAACAGCCAAAACTAATAAATTTTTAGAGATTTTGATGGGGTGATGAACGGAAATCTCAAGCAGTTTCTGCTGCAAACAAAGTTTCAGCATTCATTAACTGATCACAGAAAAATGTCTGATCAGGAAAGGGATTACAGAGTAAGGAAATGAAGGAGGCAGGAAGATGAGAATACCCTGATTTACCCAGCCCTGCTGGTGTTGCAGGCAGTGTTTACCAGGATGAGCTCAGATGCGGGATTTTGGAGGCTGGAGCCTATGCAGGATGCAAACAGAGATGCACAGAAGGCAGTGTGCTAACTCCACCAGAACACTTAGCACAGAGAATGCTTCTGGAGTCAGACATATTTATGCCTAAACAGATTTTCTGCTATAGATTTAATAACCTTAATCGAGCTAAATGTGCCAGGACTGTAAGGAAAAAAAGCTTACACACCAAACCTTGATGCATTAAATCCCTTTACACAAGAAATACAACATATTTACTTTTCTCCCTGTTCTCCTTCGCCCAAGGAATATCACAGGCTTCAGGATCCCACATTCCTGTTAATTTTGTTTCTATCTTAGAACTCCAAAGGTGTAGGGGCCAGACAGTTCTCACTAAGCTTTCAGCTGGATTGAAGCTTGAAACTTGCCTTGGCCACTTTTATTTTGGGATGGAAGATCTTGCCCTGTTGTGGGGACTGAAGATGGACACTTCCCTTGGCCACTTTCATTTTGGGATGGAAGACCCACCTGTTGTGGCTAGTGAGCAAGGAGGGGACACTGGTCCAGGAGTAGGTCCCCTGTGCCACCCCTGGGTGACCTCTCTCTGCTCTCATGCACCATCAACTCTCACCTCAGGTTTGCAGGTGGGCAGGAATGGCAATTGCTTAACTACCAGTAGTTTATGCACTCCAGCATGACCTGCCATAACTCCCATTAAAGCAGGATAATTTGCTACAGAGAGAACTTTTTATGATTATATAAAACTACCAGAACCTTAACATTATTTAGGTTTTATTGTAAAGCTGTAAAAATCATCCACTGTTACAACTGCCTTAAAACACATGAATTAGGCATTTCAGTAACCTTTAAGATGTGTTATTCTTTGTCATAGTACTGAATTGTAAGATAGGTCTGGTTACCTCTAAGAGGTTTAAATTTCCAATCTATTAAAGTAATACTGGCAATCTGTTATTTCTAGGCCATTGAGGAAAGGTCAAAATGAAAATTGGACTTTAGGGAGTTCCTCTTATTCTAAGTGCAGACTGAAAACATCTCAGCAGCAGAAGGCAGAGTCAGGGTCTCAGTAAGAAGCAGTTATCAAGGGAAACGACTGGTGATAACTTTATTGATTAAAGCAGCTTGAGGAATTTCAGAATTGCCACTGTCTCAAATTACTGCGGTGAGACAGCTTTATTAAAAAGGTATTTTTCATTAAAAGCCAAGTGAAAGAAAATTGTGACATGTTTTCAAAAGCACAGCTCATCTCAAATGGTTTAATGATGGTATGGATTAAATGCATTCCACAGGTGGAATAAATGATTGGAATAAACATTTTGTAAAAGCAAAGGCAAGTAAAACCAGCCCCTGTCATGTCACTACAAATGCAGAGTTCATTCAGGAGACAGATTAAAATGTAATGCAGTGCATTACAGGAACTTACTGAAGTGACTATAGTGAGGTTTTAAACTGAAAATACTGAGGTTTTATTACTGTGTACCACGAGCTAAACCAACCTGCAAATCCTTCTCCAAAAGTACATTGAAGTCACAAGGTCAAGCACTCAAAAGTTAGGAAAATATGCCAGAATTAAGGCAGTTTGCTTGTTTGGAATTTGTTCCTCCTACACACGTGTGAATCATGACCCAGGCTTTAACTCCAGCAGTGTGGATTGTTTTTTCCGTGGTGGAAAGCATGGAGTGACTGGTGCCATTATCCAGTGGTGTCTGCTGCACTCCTCCTTGGTTAGGCACACATTCCCTTTATCTCCAAACTCTCTAAATATAAAATGTTATACCTACAAACTAGACATATCACTGCAACAGATTGATGGCATTTAATGGAAGAAACTATATGAAAAAAAAAATCCAAACTCTGACAAAATATAAAGCCAGGCACGAGTAGCAGACATGGCAAACAGCAGAGAATGAGTAAATAATCTCTCCTGGGGACCATTCCTGCTTTTCTGTACCTGAAACAAATACTCCTGAAGCTGATGGGAACCACTCACCAGGGCTCACCCTATGGGACCATCTTTGCCAGCCTGGTGATGCATTACAGCAGATTTGTTCCCTGGGGCAAGGATTTAGAGACAAGAGTTCTGTAGCCCTGATCTAATGCCTGAGATGTTTTAGTTTCTGGAAATTCTTTTCCCAGGCGATCTTCTGTAAACAAGAGAAATGTTTTTGTAACTGTACCTATGTTTACCCATCCCTTCTCACAGGAGAGATTTCTTGATGAACATCTGTTTTAACCAATGTGATTGAAGAGGCTTGCCTTTGTTTCACCAATAAAATTAGTCTTTTTAAAATACTATATAAGAGAGTCACATCTCAAAAATAAAGAGTCATTTTTCTAGCCTTCTGATCGAGAGTCTGTGTTGTTTGGTGCTATAGAGTTCTGCACCTGGGATATTCCAGGGATAGTCCAGACTGGACTACCTTATTGCTGGGAAGATATGGACAGACCGAAGGGAGTACTGAAAAAAGCAGGGGGACTGCATGGAGGGAAGCAGCAGAACTAACCACACACTTTTAGTAAAAAACAACTCCTGCAATGATAACAAGTCTAGAGATAATTGGATGGAGAAAATATCCAGGAAGGCAAGCAGTTATTTCGGCTGTTAATTAGAGTAAAACTAGAAATAAGGAGATGCAGTTTAAAAGGGAAATATCCTGATAAATCTCAGGAAAAGCTGCCTTCCCACAAGACCCACTGGGCTGAACACCATCCCCAGGGTTCTGATAGTTCAGCTCTCTGAAAACTACTGTGGACAAAACATTAATAACTGTGGAGCAGGGAACATTCCTGCATGGGGAAGGAGATGGATTAGATGGCCCACTAGGTCTTTTCCATCTCCCCACTCTATAATAAAGCAAAACCCAAGCACACACTGAATTACAGGGCCATAATTTCATCTCCAGGCTCCAGGGACCTACAAGCCACCCCAAACTTCACTCCTGTTGTTTATAATGTCACCCAAACCCCCTTGATGGAATTATTGCGTTGTAATTCACTGCTGTTTGTGAGGCTTCTCATACTCATCCTTATGTCCTGTGTGACAGAACAACAAATCAATAAAGAGGAGCTAGGAACAACTACAGAGAGGGGGAAAATGGGCTGTACTGAGGAAGCACAGCACATTCAGCATGTTTCTGGAAAGCTAGAAATACAGGAGGAGGTTTTGGGGCCAGTCAGTGCTTCCTATTCACCAAAACTATAAAATATTTTACTTCAGCCTTTCCCTTTTACTTAAAAAAAAAAAAAAAAAAAAAAAAAAAAAGATAGTCAGTGTGACAGCAATAGGAAATAAATGACCTTTTGGGATCAATTCCATCACCCTGCAGTCTTCACTCTCCAAGCAGACTGCCAGGTACCTTTTTTGCCTCTGCCAGGCATTGAGTCCTGATCACAATCTCCTTCAGCCTCTTTTGGAACTTTTCAAAGCTATAGCAAAGCAGGAGAAAAGCACTAGTGTGCACAAATGTGAGGCACAGCACCTGGTCATGGCACCTCATCAACCTTACCTGCTCTGCTGGAACTCCCAGTTCTGCCAGGGCTGACTCAAAAAACCTTTTTGCTGGTTTCCCCACCACCTCAGCCTGGACATCACAAGCATACTGGGGAAAAAAAAATAAAAGAGAGAGAGAAACACAAAAAATGCTGATTGGAAAGGATTTGTTCAACTCCGTAACTCCAGTTATAAAATCTTTGTGCTTATTGATTTTTGCCCTTAAATAACACAATGGATTAGCAGGTGAAGGCGAATATCAGAGAATTTGGATAACAGAAGTTTATAAAGTTCTCTGGCAGGAGAGAAAATGCTCTTGAAACACCTCAAGGTACAAATCTTTCACATTCTCCATCACTGAGTAATCTTCAAACTCAGTTCCAGTACTGCTCATTATTTTAGGAGCATCACTCTTACAAACAAAACAAATATCCTTTATATAAAAATATCAGAAATACTGGAGGGCCTTGAAAGATATAGAGGACTTCTTCAACCATTTGGCATAATTTTAATGATCCAAGTGAAAAATCGAGTTTCAAATCTGGGTTTTGAAAAGTTACATTTGAAAAAGAAGATTTGAGAAGTTTTACTTTCCTGCAACTAAATATCAGTGCTATGCTGAAAAAAATTGTTTCTTGCTTGTTCCTAGACAAATAAAAGCCTAACAGATAACATGGACCTTCAGGTTTTCTTGGGTATCTTGCACACAATATTCCACCTTTTCCTTGTCTGACTCCTCCTTTCAAGGGCCTCACTTGCAATAAAGGTACCACAACAGAAAAAGTTCAGTTTAAGTAAAACAAATTTAAACAACAACAACAAACAACAAACAAACACACAAAAAAAAACCAAAAAAACCCCAAACAAACAAAGGCAGAAAAGAAATTAATCCACCCATCTTTAGAATGCAGCAAATGAGTTTCAGTGTGTGGAAACTCCCTCCCACCAAGGTAATTACAGAAGATGACCCATATTTATCCCAGTTACTCTTTCAACAAGGTGCACAGGGCGAGTAAGCATAATTCCAGCAATAAAATACCTCTAATGCCTTCATATATGCTCCAACATCAAGTTTCAGACCATCGGTTTCTTTATAGTAGCGTCTGGAAATGAAAGTGATAAAGTTCCCATGAAATGAAAACGCTGGCAGTTAAAGACAAAGAAACCACATTTTATTATTTCTGGGCCTTTATAGATGTCCATATGGCTGCATAAAAAGCCAAGTAATCAGAAAATCCCAGGCCTTGGTTTAACACCAGGAGTTAAGGACAGGCTCAGGACCATGCAATGCTCAGGGAAAGGATCCCAGATGCCCATCTGGGAACAGCTTCCCTGGTTCAAAGGGATTTCAGTGTGCTTAGACCAGCATGGAGTGGGCTGTGTATTGTTGCACAGTGCACAGAGACCCCTGGCAGGTAAAAGATGAGGGCTGGCACCAACCAGCAGCTGTGACCCTTCCTCAGTGCGTCTGCAAGGAGACCCCAGACAGGATCATCGTTGCTGTCTCAGACTCCCACACCATGAAATCCTGTTTTTCAGGACTAAGAAAGCCCTCCAAGCTGAATTTTGTTCCTTCTAAAAATGCTCCCACTGTCATGAAGCTCATGGAATTAGAAGGTGTCTTTAGAGAGTTTTTCTGGACCAGCAATTCACACTCACGCAGGTCTTCCAAGCTCTGGACAGAGCAAAAACAGGTTTCTATATGACAGGAAAAAAGGTGGGATGAGCAGTCTGCTAAGATTTTATGCCTTATCCTTCTGCCATTTTCGATTATTCAGCATAGCCTTCCTTTAAAATGACCACTTGACCTTTGCTAGAACAGCCATTAACCTTCTATAGTCTGGCGTAAACAGCTTAATTTTCTGACAGTGGCATGACAGAAGAAATTACAAAGCCAATTCCCACTCTCAGCCCAAAACAGATGCTAAATGTAAATCACTCCATTTCCAGGAGCAGGGCATTCTGCTTCAGTGACTCTGACACTTTTGTTTTCTACGGAATGAACTAAAACTTCTACCAAAACCAACCTGCTGGTCCCCAAGGCAGGCACCTTGCAAAGGTGTGCAACCAGCTGTGCTGGTTCTGCAGGTCAAAAATGAAGCTGGGTTTTGTATCTGGCCCTTTGCATCCAAGAGGCTTCTCCAGACAGGAGAAGAGCTCTTACAATTTATAATCTTCCTCTTTTGAGTCAGAGAACTCACCAGAGAACTTGTATTCACATTACCTCAATGATCAGCCATTAAAAACAACATGCTCTGGGTGAAAGCTGAGCTCTGAATACACCAAAATCTTTATTTTTTAACAAAAAGGGCATATTCTTAATATTTCAAAGAAGTAACAAAAAAGAGCTGTTTCTATCAATGAATGACCAATAAATACTTTTACATGCACAGGGTACAAAGCATTTTAGCATTGATGACAATACAGTTTCTAAAGACAGGTTGATTCTATATTTAATTTTGAAATATGGTATTACATAACACAAAAATTTGATTGTTTTATGTACATGAGCCATTCTGCTGTTGGCTCAACATTTTCTCCTTATCCTTCTGAGAAACAGTAAGGATTTTTCACCCCCGTTGGAGGATTAGAGCGTTGAGTGTCAGGTAAGGCAACACAATGAATTTAACTGCTCCTTCCCACTGATAAGTTCTCCCCAGCTGGATCAATAACTCACAAACTAAGAAGGGTTTTCATGCCCATTACAGTCTATTGAACCACTGAGCAAAGTTGTCACTGCACTTTCCCCAAGACAAACATGCAGAGTCTCTTCTAAACCTGTGCATCACAAAACAGATAAGAATAACTCCTTGGGATTTGTCATTATTGCACAGGGAATTAATAACATCCTGTTTAAAATCTCAGAATACACCTAAATTAATTATTTTCAGGAAAACATTCAAACTCCCTGACTGGATTTTTTCCTGTGCATGAAAACAGGAGGTCAAAATCTACCTTTAATGGGCAGAGAATAATTAAAAATGCTGTCTGACATTAAAACTACTAAAACAACTGATCTGCCACTTCAAAAGCACCAAACTGCATCACAAGTCTACACCAACAGCTCTTTACCCAAGCATGGCCTGTGGAAATTCTGGGTTTCTTCCACTATGAACAATCACTTATATTCAGTTCAGAAAGGAACACGTGGCTACAGGCAGCAGTCAAACCAACAGTTCTCACCTCTGAGATACTAAACACTCAATCACTTGGGGGTCACACAGATGAAAATCCAAAATTTCCATGATTCCTATGAGGTTTTGAGGCTCTCCTCAAGCACCGAAAGTCCTCTTCATTGATCAGATCAGTCTCTCAGCCCAGGCACACAGATTAAGAACTGAAAAGTCGGTACTGGGAGTGCCCACACTGATTTCTGGTCTCCATTAAAGACATTATTAAAAAATGCAGAGACTTGAGGAAAAAACAGAGCTCAACTCACCCTTTTCCAAGGGAGATCAAAACAGGCTTCTCCATCCCAATCAGAAGTCGGAAAGCCTCATTAAGGTTTGCATAGGTGAAGTTTTCTGCTGCATCTCCAAGAACCACACAGTTTGGGTTTGTCTTATCAACCTCAGCAAATTCAGGGACAAGATCTACAGGAGGAAAAAAACAGAAAATCACAAATCCCTCATCATTCCAGATCCCATGGAAGTGACGGCCCTTCCCCAGATTCGCGCTTCCCTACACCTGCAGCAATACGCGAAAAAATAAATAAATCTCCGTCTGACTCAAGTGCTCCTCAGACTCCTATTCATCTGTCCTAAAACAAAGAGGAAAACGGAACATTTCCCCTCCCTCCCTGTGTCCCCAGGGCTGTCCCACCATCGTGCACGAGCAGGTGTGGCCTCAGGCCACGCTCCTTCAGGAGGCGGCAGGCGGCCGGCGCCGGCGCGGTCACTTCGGCCACCGAGATGTCGAAGCCCATGGCCCGCAGCTTCTTCACAAAATTCTCCCGGGTGGCTTGGGTCTCGTTGGTGCAGAGCTGCAGCTTCAGCCCGGAGGCCTTGATCCTGAGGAGGGAAGGCAGCAGAGGGGTTAGCTAGATGAAGAAAATGAGACCAGAGTGCCAGTTCTGCTACAAAGGTGAAGGTGATATTCCAAACTGGGAGCAGGATCCTTGGCTGTGACCGGATGCACCTGAAATCCTGACTCTGGGCACTGAGTTAGCTCAATGATGTTTTATCAACACTGGGGTGGATGCAGTCACATTGATCATTAAATCCCTCATAAAACACCTGTGCTGTTACTTGGTGGATTGTCGCTGTTGGACACAAGAAAAAGATGACAGACTCCAAGTGTTTCAGAAGGCATAGAGAACTTTATTGTCTAATTCTTACTACCTTTTATAAGATGTTCTGATACAGACTTAACATCATTGGTGCACAGGAATGACTCCTCTCTAATCCCATTGGTTAAACTAAAGAAAAAGAACCAGAAAAGCAAAAACATCACCTGGAGATATTGTTATGAGAAACGATCATTGTTTTGCCAGATTGTTTTGAGAAGAAGCTCTCCCGAGAAACTTTTTCCCTGGGAAAAGATCAGCAGCTGCTAGCAAGCTAAAATCTCTCAGACTCAAAAATATCAGGCCCACAGTGGACAATCCCAGAAAATCTGGTACTTTAACTGATTCATTAATAAATGTTTACAGGTAGAATGGCTTCTCAGGGGAAGAAAACAGGGTCGTGAGTATCCAGAGCCAAAGACATGGCTCCTGTGGATTGGTACTCTGCAAAAGTTGTGTTGCTATCCCATTCCTGAAGTGTCCAAGGCCAGGTTGGATGGGGCTCAGAGCAGCCTGGGATAGAGGAAGGTGTCTCTGCCCATGGCAGGGGTGGGGGGGGGATGGGATCTTTAAGGTCCCCTCCAGCCCAAACCATTCTGTGACTCTGTGAATCCCCTGCAAGCCCTCTGCCTCTGAGCAGCTTTGTTCCCAAGCTAGTGATCCCAAAAAGCCTCTTTCCCAAGGATGGGCTGTCAGCTGTTTGGAGACCCAGTGTATTTCAAAGTGGCCACAGAAAATGGGAAGCACTGATAATGTACTACAATTTGAAAAAAAACCCAGAACATTTGTCTAAGAGAGTGTCACTCAGCTCCTCTAATAGGTGAAAATGCCTACTTTTTGTCAGTTTTCATGTGAATTTGTGCATAATTATCTTTGAGGACCGGAGCATATGCAGATTCAGATACTTACGTAAGTCTGGAACCAGGCTTATAAATTCTTATAAAAACATTACGACTCTTTGTATTAAAATGAAAAAGGACTTTTCTATTAAGGAAGTCCCTGTACTGATTCTCAAGACAACAAAACATGCTGGGTCCATTTTGTAGGGAAGATGATCTCAATTAGTTGGTGCAAACACCAAAGCCACTTCGAGACAACAGATCTGATGATGAACTTTCCATCAAAGGACTCTTGGAAATCTGGTCCTGACCCAGAAAGCCCCTTCTGCTCATCAAAACTGCATGCCAGTGTCTTCTTTAATAATGCTGGTGATTCATTTCTTTCTTATTATTTGTCTTTCCTAATCATAGATATGTGAATTATCAATTACACTTAGTGGTTAATTGCCCTTCATAAAGATAGCTTTTCTCTTTTAAATTAGGCAGTTAATATATTGTAACTAATAGCATCCACTTGTACATTATAAATATATCTTCATTGATTGGAGCACTGAATGTGAGATTCACTCGCAAGTTAATGAAGCAATTGAGTGAAGAAGTGCAGGGTGCACCCAGGGAATAATTATTGTTAATGAATTATGATGTGACCTTCTCAGAACAATGAACAATTGGTGTGACAGTGGGATGACAATATTCCACATCTGTTATTCGAGACACAGTTTCAGCTGGAGGTAAAAAGCAAAGCAGTGTAATTTGGATACACAACAAACTTTAATAGAGTGTGCCATGGTTAAAAAAAAATTATTCTAAATGCAAAGCCTCCTTGCACACTCTTCGGGAAAAAAAACCCCCTTGATTCACAACTGCCTGGAAGCAGACATTTGTTGAATTAGAATCTGCATTTTCTCTTCCTAAAGGTCAACAGAAGGAATCCAGGGACAACAACAACCACAGACCTGCACAGACAAACCAGCACTCTCGCAGGGTGAAAGCACAGATTCAGTTTTCCTGTACTATAAACTTCACTTCTCTCTCAGCATTTTGGATGAAAACCAGAGTGACACTTCTGAAAGGACTGAGCAAAGCAGGAGTCTGGACACATCCCAGACTGCTTCATGCCTACATGGCCACCAGCAATTACCACCCCAACAAATCAGCTCAGGAAATGCTTAGGATCAGGTCTACAAAGAGTTAGGTCAAGCTGGATAAAAAAATGGGAGTCCTTTGGTGACACATGAAAAGGACTTCTAAAAATATCCTGGAACACTAAATGAAACAAAAAACCACAGAACCCTAGAGAAGACTTATTTGTACAAAAATACCTTTCCAATGAAAAGGCACCTTTTCCTTCCCAATTAGCATCTCTGAAAGAGCCCTGTAAACTCTGCCAAATCCTGCAGAGAACAGTCACACTCACCTGTACATTCAGTATCACACACACACCGGGATGAATCCATCCCTGTATGCTCAGCACAGGGATGGTGAGCAGAGCCTGCAGGCCAGCAAACAACTGTTAACTCAGAGCTTAAATAATTAGGGAGAGCTTTTACCAACAGCTCTGCATGGGGGGAAAACCTGGCTTCAATCATGTTTACAGCAGAATTCTTGTTCAGTTTCCCTGCTCTGGCAAGTTTTTCATGTGGAGAGACTAAAAGGATCTAAAGGCTTGAGGGTCTGTGTCTCACAGGTGTGATGCTTTGCTCAGTGAGCCTACAGGGCTGCAAAGCTTCCAGGAAAACCTCCAGCCTCTGAACTGACCCACTGCTCACACTCCCAGCAAAGCAAGGCAAGGCACTGCAATTTCCATTGCTGGCAAGCTTGGGGATGTCAGGAGAAGAATAAAGAACAAGATTTGTAATGTGATGTCTTACAAGATAAAGAGCAAGGGATTAGGTACCCGCAAGTGCAGAAGAATGAGGCAGCAGGAGATGAAATACACGACACACGTTTTATCGAGATCTCCAGCGTATTACAGATTTATCAGCAGGTCCATTACAGAAGCACAGGCACACCCAGGAAACTCAGTCAATCAGGCATTCAGCTGACTTCCACACATCGCGGCCGTGATAAAGATCCCACTCAAACTCCATAGGCACCAGGAAAATCGATCCTGATTAGAGCACAAGGCGAGCACATGGAGAGGCAGCATGGCTCTCCATGCTGCAGGGACCCAGCATGGTCCAGGGAGCTGTGGACATCCCAAGGCTGCCTCTCCCTCCCTGTTTGGGGCCATCAGCAGGCTCAGCATCAGACAAATCCACCCCATTTCCAACATCACTGCTCACACCACTCCTAGTGCCCAAAAGCAGGAACAGGGGAGCTTCACCTGAGTGAGGCAGAGCAGCTTCTGACCTTTCAGGGTGTGACAAATGCCAAACTCAGCTAAAGTGGCAAGAAGAACTTGTCAGGGCCCTTCTTGGAGGGGTGGCAGAACAGAGCTGGCAGCAGGGAGCAGATGAAAGGCCACTGTCCCCTCCAGCTGTGTGTCACACAGGCTCTGCTGCCAGTGCCTGCCCTGCTGGGGAGCTGCCACAGCACACAGGCACTGAAGGAAAAAGTCACAAAAAACCCCTCCAAGTCCCAAATTAAAAGATTAATTAAAAGATGGCCATTAAAAGGTGGACAGATGAGCACTGAGCTGCCACACCAGCCCACCCCAGATCCAAACAACCACTCTGTCACCCAAATGATCCCTAAATCTACACCTGGGGCACCCACCCGGCTCTGGGCACGCCGTGAGCACCTGCCCAGGGGGGAAGGGGATGTGAGGGGTTTAATTTCAGCCCTGAGCTGCCCCCAATGCCGCTGCAGCTCTTTGAACTGACCTTTACCTCGTTCTGCTGGAGCAGGACACGGGGCTGAGTGACAATGTCCCACAATGCAATTACCATGCGTCAGATGAGCCGGTCCCTTACAAATCACCTCGAACTTTACACATCTGCTGGCTGTCAGCATCTGCCAGGCTCACTCACCCGAAAATAATGAAAAAAACTCTCATTATTGCTCCATAACAGGTAAAGTGTTAGGACAATTATTGGACATCCTCACTGACCTTGTGCAGGCTTAGCCAACTGCCCTTGCCAACCTTTATGGGCAGCCTTTGGGCACATAAAACACAAAACCTGCTCTTTCAGATGATGTAAAGATTGTGACACCCATAGGAGAAGCAGTGGTCCTGGAATCAGGGCTGGGAATCATCAAACTTGAATTCATATTATCCTGCACCTGGCTGAAGCAAGTAAGGAAAAGGTATAAGGCTAAACTTCTCATTTCCCATTTTTTTCCCACTGACTTCTGCAATTTTTTTTCCTAAGACAGGAATAGGGGGAAAGTCCAGCCCACAGACAGAGGTCCTGTGCAGATGGGCAGTGGGGCAGAAAGCAAAACCATGCCAAGAGGCAACAAACCTGAGCTTGGAGACTGTCCAACATCAACTTCAAAGGGGTTTGGAAATGTGCTGCATGAGATTTCCAGAATTGGCTTTTTATCCTGCCTTTGGTTTTTCAGAGTGCTTTGGTGTTTTTTTTTTTTAATTTAAAAGAAAGCACGCTGAGCACTTTTGCTAATTGACTCTTTTGCATCAGTGGACAAATAGGAGTGTGCTTCAGTGTAAACCTCTCAGCACTCTGATACCTTGTCTGAAACACAGGGAGTCTACAGCACCTGCAACCAGACCACAAAGTAAAAGCAGTGCAGCAACACCATCCTCCCACCTGGGCAGGGCTAATGTCAGTGCCCTCTGCAAGTGCCAGGGTACTGATGCTCCAGGTAAAACCTCTCCTAATCCTGCAGGTTTTTCCTAGGAGAACCTCCCTGGGAACACCACACACACCTGAGGATCCAAAAGGGTTTTCTGGCTTAGCACTGGCTCAGAGCAGTAACTTCTTCTGGGGTCCAGCTGTGGAAATGCCTGGTGGGTGGAGAGCACATTTGCTCTGCTTAAGAAGCCTATTTTTGGCAAAAATGTGCTGTATTTTCTCTGCAAATCTGTATTCCTGCCATTCCAGTGGCTATTTCAGCTTCTGCAATAACACCAGGCAAAGTCATTATTTCAGAAGCCTGAAGGAGGCCATGAGTGCCTTTGCCCACCCTTACATGGTACAAGCCCCTTCTAATTCCATGGAAACACTGAATTCCCCAGTGTTTTTTAACCTGGTGGGTTCAGAATGGAATGGAATCAATGGAATCAGAGGACTGTGAATAAAACTCCAGGATTTTCCTTCTCTAACCCAAAACTTTCCATTCCTCTGATTTCTGCCATCACAGCATATCCAAACTGCTTCAATCTTGTTGTCACATCCCTGATGCCACTTTTGTCCCCTGATCTCCTGGTATTTCCCTTCACTGATGTCCTGCCCTTGGTCCTGAGTACAGCCAGGCTTTTTAAAGCCCTGGTTCCCTGGTGATCCAACTTTCTGCTCCATGTAGCAAGGCTGCCCTGACAAATCCTTACACACAGCACATTTTGGCCCCAGTCCCTCTTGCATTCCTGTGCCTGAAACTCATCTCTACATCTGCTATCTCCCGAGCACAATTTCCTCTCCAGCCCCATATGGCTCACCTCTCTCTAAATATAGAAGGGGATAATTTGGAGGCAATCCAAAGGAGGGATTGCAAAAGGGATTAAAAAATAGGAGGGCATTACCTTTGCACATGAATAAAAGCAGATTAATAGGCACACGTGAAGGAGCCACAAGAAGAGGCCAATGTTACTTAAAGGTGGGTAATGATGACATAAGGATGGGTACAGTTATAAAAGTAAAGACTCTGGAAATACCACTTTGAGACAGTGTTTGACAGTAAAAACTGAAAAATCACTAAATTGTAGCTCAAAGCAAACTTTAAAAGCCCACCAGCGCCTTTATTTCGGCATTTTGATAATTTAGAACTTTTCAGAGGTAGAAAGAAATCCTGGAAGTTGTACATTAAAACAAACACAAAGTCCACCTTGTCCTGAATTCTCTACAAAGGCCATTGAAAGCTGGATACCAGAACTACTGCACAAATTATCCAACACCATAAATCATAGTCCACCTCCCTGAACAGCAGGGAAGACAACAGATTTGTAGCCAATAATAGGCCACAACAGCGAAATCTAGAATTCAGTATTTAATAAAAATAACATGTGCTCCTGAAGGGAATCTGCAGAAAGGAAGCACAAAGCAGAATATAAGAAAAAAAAATCTCTAGTCCATTAAGTTCAGTAACAAAATGCATTTAAGGCTGCAGATTACCAAATGAGCTTAATGTATTACACCTAAAAGACTTTGACCACACTACAAGTGGTTCAATAAGTAAACTCTGGCAGACCTTAAATAGCTGGTAAATCTCCACTTTGGGAACTGTCAAGAAAAAAAAAAATCAGATCTTGGGAGATTCAGTTAGCATGAACAGGTCTGGGATATATTTATTTGCTTTAAGCAAAATATTTTTATGGATAATATACTGAATTATAATCCAATATCTTTTATTCTGTGCAAAAACAGGGGTACATGATCTTTAAGGTTGCTTCCAGCCCAGACTACTTTGTGATTCTATGAAGCTGCTAATTATTCCATTAAAATTCATTCAAAAACAAGTTATCTTTGACAGGGGTGAATTCTCACTTTGTAACCAAACAGAACCTGTTTGTAAAGAAGGAATTCTATTTCTGAGACCCTAAAGGTTAATGATATGTAAACTCCAAAAATTCAAGCACTTACTCATGCAATTTGTGCAGACAGCAGGTGAGCACCCACAACTTCAGGGATGCAAATCTTTTCAAATAAATAACGAACACTGCTGATTAGGAAAGCAAATATGGGTTAGGAACACCCACTGCTCGCAGAGAACTGAGACCACAGCTAATGTTACAGCCTGGAATGCAGCTGAGACAACTCTGCACCCACTGAGGACCAATTCCTGGATCCCCTTCTGGCTCTGCCAGGGAACAACTACACGATAATACAGAAGTGCTTCATTTTTTGTGCCTGCTGCTTCAGGAGGGCAGTGACACCTGGGACACTGGGTTTCTTTGGGTAGAAAGTGCAAAGAGAGTCAAGCACAAAAACAAATCAGCAGATATTTACACAAGGGTCTGTATGTGACTTGAAATTCTCTTTCTAGGAGGAACAACTCTTTCTATCAAATGTCCCGAAGGCACAGCAAGCCTTGGAACTCTGAACATCTGCACAGCCTGTGCTAATCCACCTTATCTGCTGTGACAACAAAGATTCCCTACTCCTCGTGGCACACACACTTCCAAAAGGCTCTTTGTGAGCTCCCAACTCGTCTGAACCCCCACACCCTGAATTGCTTTACAATCCCAGTTCCGCTTGTTCTCCTCGCAATCTTCTTCTTGTTAGACTCTCCAGGTATTTTATTTTAACAGGGCTGCCCAGCTGCTCCCCAGCCTCCCTGCTCCCCAGATTTCCGCTGCCCTTTTCAAGGGCCCTGTAGAAAGCTGTGCTAACAGATGCACCGTCCCGGCCCAACAACAGGATGTTGTAAACGTCCAACTACTGTGTGCTTTTCATATGGATATGCTAATGGGCGCACTATCAGCACACAGATGGAAATGCAAATGCCAGAGCACAGGCTGAGCATCTTTTATGGGTGTTTAACCACCTTCTGTCTTGTAAGGGAGCAGCTCCCTGCTATTTGTAAGATAAAAAGCAGCTAGCTCACCTCGTGTCAATGCTGTGTAAATCGATTAAGACAATAACAGCATGGCACTGAGGCTCTGTCAGGGCCGGCTCCAGGAGAAGCCTTTAAGTCACCGATGGCCTTTCTGATCTTGTCCATGGGCTTTCTGATCTGCTCCAAAGCACCTGCCAGTGAGCTGCGCACGCTGGGAAGAGATGGGTGGGCTTTACATAACTTGTTCAAAGCAGCAATGACATGCCACAGTAAGTTAAACAATCAAGAAACATTGTGTCTTAAAAGTTTTAAAGGGATAAATTATCTCATCGAGCCACTTTTGGCATTTTTAGCCATTCAATGCTCTAATATCCCCAGAACAACAACAGTCCATGGAGAATTTAGAGACATTCCTGGCTCCAGGGATTAAATCAACACCCTTTGGCACACAGGTGCCTGGTTGCCACAGTCTGGATGAGTAACAAGGATCCAGATTCACGTTATCCCTCGGCAAGCTCTGCTCAACAAACACTCCTGTGCTTCATCTTCTCACACTCCAACCCACCAGCCTCCTCTCAGCGCACAGTGAATCCTTCAATATTTCACAGGTTAAGATTTATCAGGGCTGCAGGTACATCAATAAACAAAGCACTCTCAGCTGTTACACTCAGTGTTTCACCACAGGTTATACCAGCTGCTGATGCCTTGCTCAGGAGGGTCACTACAGCACTGGCAGGTTACTGAATGTCACCTTGCTCAGGGTGTTCCAGTGTCCAGCAGCTTCTCTGGCCATGTTTCTGCTCCATCTGAGTGTACTGTTGGCTAAAAACAAACAAACAAGAGGGAAGCAACCCTCTGCAGCCATCACAAATAGAAACCAGGCCAAATTCTGCTGGCAGAAATGACGCTGCTGCTCTCGCAAACACGAACTCAAATAACTGCACAGCAGAATTCGGCTTAAAACAAGAGAAATAATGCAGCAAATGTAGCTTTAGGAGGTCAGGACAGCTTCAGTCACATGAAACCAATGACAAATTAGTACGTTTACTTATCATTTTTATTGGAGTGTACTAGATGTTGTTACACTAAGTTAATTGCTGTAATGGGGGAGGTGATGTAGCAAGACAGCCTGAAAAGAACAGGTCAGCTGTCCGGGTGTAAGAGTCCTTATCTGTACTCTGAGTTATCAAAATGGTATTTAAGGTTTCTGTTGGACATACATATGCACTGAAAGATGACAGACAGCTCCTTTAGCAGAGGATCACAGCAATTTGAATTAGTTATAAGGTTCCTTGCTATCTGCAATTATGGCTCTTTAATTGATTTTAAAAAAAGGAATTCATTAAAAAAGAGCTCCTTTTGGCTTTGATCCATCTGCTTGAAACCACCCATCTGTACTGTGACGCAGACACAAATATTAATGACCAACTGGCAATGGGATAATGAGTCAATAAAGAGTTTAAATGGTGTGAGCCAGAACAATTACTAACCTAATAGGCAGATAAATAAGGCTACTTGACTTTACCCAAGGAAAATGATTATTCTTCACCACTTACATTGAATGACCTGAACAAAGAGGTTTGGTGGGGTTTTTCATCCCTTCCTGGCACTTTTGCATTCTGCTGTTCCCAGTTTCCAAATCCTGCCCAAACAAGATCAGCTTCCCCTGCACAGCATTCCAGAGCCTGTTGCTGGATTGCATCTCCAAACCCTCCTCAAAGACCCCTGCAGCCTCTTCCAGACAGGCAGACAGTTCAGATTAGCTGCTCAGGGCTTCCTGTGACTAACAGGCAAAAAGGGTTCAGACATTCCCAGGATTTCCAGGGAAAGCACACAATTTCCTACATTTAGCCCAAGGCCAGAGTTTTACTGTTGTTCCATCACCATATTTCCAACGTTACTGTAAGTTAGACTGCAGTTTACATTGCCTCCATGTAGGTTTCAGCAAATGCAGTGACAAAGGTTATTAAATAACAGCCTGCAACCTGACAGAAAATGAAGTTTAAAATCTAGGAGCAAAAAAACCCAACGTCAAAAGCATCTGGTGAAGCACACCACAGGTATTATTGAGTATGTCCTGGTTTCTAAAGGAATGATCTGATCTCTGGCAGTATTTATGCAGTTGTTGTTATTTATGCTTTGTTTGGCCGTGCCTGGAGGCCTTGGCTGTGATCTGGGCTGTCCCAGGCTGAGCCCTGCACGTGCACAATCCCCTGAAAGAACCACAGGATTTCAATAGAAGCAACTTCTCCCTCTGCCCAGTGTCACTGAATTCCCTGGGAATGCTGCTCTCCCCTTGGCTGTCCTGGGACCTGCAGCTTCTCGCGGCCAGGTGAGCACCACAAATTGGCCAAGAGCCTCAATAAGCCTTAAACTTACTTCAAATATTGCTCTCTGATAGCACTGGGAACTCTGATCCATCTGGTAGCATCTTCTGTGCATCCTACATGCGTTTCAAGAAATATGAACAAAGACATAATTATGAAAAAGAAAAAAAAAAAAGAACAGCAAGCAACAAAGAGTTCTGTTATTACCACTTCATTTGGATCTTCTCCAGTTCTGCCTTTCCATGGTGGTTCCACCAACATTTAGGCATGTATTTAACTACCCTCATATGATTAATTTTACTGAATTCAGTATTTCTTCCTGCATATTTTCCTGCTCAACAATGCACTTGTCCCAAGTGTGTCTGTGCTGAGTGGCCCCAGAGGACAGAAGCTGCAGAGGTGCTCACCAAAAAGCACTGTCAGTGTTTCACAGGGGTTCAGAATTTAGACATTTAGAACATTTCAAGTGAGGCAGCAGCAGAGAACGGTTTGGTCTGGAAGGAACACTAAAGTTCCAAACCCCTAAAATGGGCAGGGACACCTTCCACTATCCCAGGTTGCTCCAAGCCCTATCCAGCACTTGCCAGGTCAAACAGATCTGGATTTTCCACCCTGGGTGAGTGAAACATCAGAGAGAGCCAAAAGGCTCTTCCAGAAATTCCCAACCACACAATCAATACTTGTCTCTAAACAAAGTTATCCCTGTGGCCACTGCTCTCCCCTGGCCCCATCCTGCTCCTCTGGTCAAGCGCGGCCAAAATAGACACACTGGCAAGACAACCTAATTAATTAAAGTTAGTTAAGTTAAAGTCACTCAGCTCGTGTTACCTGGACAGCATCACCCAGCTAAAAGTGAAGGATTTCCCTACCTGTGAGCACCGGGAGTAACTCACCAAGACCACACTTTGCTTTTGAGTCACTTCCAAGCTGGGCAATCATTAACCCCAGCACAGATATTCTGCATTTCTGGGTTGTAAGTTTCCTGCAAGAAGCTCCAGTGAATTTGACAGCAAAGTTCGTCAATTACAGAAACACCAGCGTGGGTAATTGTTGTAGTGTAATAACGAAGTGAACTTACTACCTAACGCACTACAACAGGTAATGTTTTAAAAATGGCTACCAGGGGATAGTGCCGGATCTCCTACATACTGCTGATGCCTTAAGTTTTAGCCTCCTTGTGAAAAACGCCAATCACTTGATTAAAAAAAATTAAAAGTTTAATAGTGATAAAATAGTCATAAAAACAGTAATAAAATTGAGGACAATAAAAGNGGGGCGCAGTTGTGACCCTCACACCAAAGCATCACCGCCACACGAGCGGTGACAACACCGAACACACACACAGAACCAGGCGGGACGAACACGCACAACCTGCCGCACCGCCCCGGGCTCTTCCTCTGAAAAATCCTCAAAAGCACCGAGCTGACCCCAAAACTTCCCTGTGCGGGACTCACGCAGCACAGTCCAAGGAGTCACACAGCACCTTTGTGCGCTGCCGCCCCACAGCCGCGCTGTGCCCGGCGGGCCCCCCTCACACCC